>VVAS01008159.1:0-12823 GCA_015103295.1 Ptychochromis oligacanthus
TATGAAAATGTTTTTATCTTTTTTTTTTTTTTTTTACTATAGTTGTTTTAGTCTTTAGAAAAAGAGGAGTACAAAGGCGGAGATACTTATTTAGAACAGCATAGTCATGAAAAAATAACAAGTTTATTTGCCTTAAAACATTTATAATGCACATTATCCCTAGAGATTTTCCCCCAGATGAGCAAATAAATACCATTGTAATGCAGTAAAACCCTGCCCCGATTTGAGGCAAATTCCCCATTAGGAATATAAATCTGCAAGGCTTAGAGGGTTAGAAGGGTTTGGCAGGTGCGTTTGATCAGTGGCAAGAGGCAAAATCACTGTTGACAGAAAAGGATGGCAGGAGGATGGAGATGGGAGGGCAAGTGGGTGGAGGAGTGAAAAGTGTGCTGGCTTTAGGGGCAGGTTTTCCTAAACCTTATTTTTTTAATTACAGACACAAAAAGTGGTGTTTATATAAGACTATTTACTGGGCAACAAACAACAAACAAAAATTAAGTTAATCGATTAATTATTGAGAGCAGAATTTTTTTACAGTGCAGTGTTCTGTTATATATTGCAATGGTCAGCTGATGAGACACTGGATCAATCAAGCTCCATCTAATTTAAACTCAAAATATAGACTTTAAGAATTATAGCTTTGTTAAGCAAACTAAGCTTCAGAATACAAACCAGTGCTCTTCGTTCATAACAGGAATTTCTTCAAACCCCAATGAAAGCTATTAAATTAACTCTCATTTTAATATTCATAATCACCTCATCATTGAATTTTCTTCTGACCTAAGATTATTGTTTTACTAAACTGCAAAGGTGAAGTGTATCAAATTATTACAATGTGAATAAAATGCAAGCTAATGACTACTCTTAAATGCGTCTTATGCTGCTGAATTATTTATGTTATTGTGTGTGGGTTAGCATGGGTTCAATGAGGCCTAATTAGAGGAGATACACTAAGCTAATTTGCAGACGCCAGAAGCATAGTTTATATATAAGAACTAATATTTGAAAGTCAAATTAAAGTTGGAAAGGCCTGTAATAACTGTTAATTAACTCTGGTTTTGTTTTTTTCCTTTGACAAACTTGAATTGAGTACAATATTCACAGGGCTAGTGCTTAACATTTCGGACCACAAAGATAAATTTCAAAGCTTTGAATTATTCGTTTGATGTGGTTATTCTCTGTAGATTAGATATTATTTTAAGATCCCTTTGTTCAAAAATTCATTTTTATTATCGCTGCATGAAATGCATGGCAATTCCCCACATAACTAAGCATTCGTGCAATTAACATCTTCGATCGGGTTCATATTCCTGATAATTTATACAGACTATGCACCTCCCCTGTGATCGCTTGCAGGGTTTGACTTTTCCACAGCCCTCTTGCATTTAAAGAATCAGGCTCACACTGATGAAAATGGAAAGTGAAACTTTAATGAACAGGACTCGACTGTCAGGATAATAAAGACTTCGAAACAACACCGAGGCCAGTGCAACAAGCAAGCTGACAACAGCGCCAGTGTAGTGACATCAAACCAATTAAGACTGACGATAAATATTAACAGGAGTGGGCATTAACAGAACATAACTGGGAAGCCAAGCTGTAAACAAGTGCTGGATGGCTGATCATTAAAACTGTGTCACACAGTGCTGCACAGTTTTGGTGAGCTAGTGATTTCAACACTATTACTGATTTTTCTTCAGAGCTGAATGATGCACTCAGTATTATTTTCAATCAGAAGGGAAACTGGTCAATAACACTGGTTGCTCTGACCTATTAGGTCTATAAGTAATGAGATAGTGGCAACCTCATAAACATTACCAGATTAATATCTCATTGTAAATTAAGCTTTGAAAGGGAGGACTTTCTTTAAGAACTGCAGTTGTGTATTGTAAATGCGGTGACATAAAAAAAAAGTGTTCATCGGAAATGTAAACTGAGTTGTGGTAAGAATTCACTTTACCATTTGTAAGTCTAGAACTGAAAAATATTTCTTGCTGTTAAGTTGCCCTACAGACCTGTTCAACTCAAGTCTGCTGCAACTCATACTGTCATACTCACCTCATCACCTGAACAATAGTGTGGTTTTAATTATTTTGATCTGGCTTCAAAGAATAGTCAAAATAGCTTCACTTCCAATAAGTGAATGCCTGAATCAGAACCCAAAGTTAAGCCCACTCCCTTCAACTATACAAAGGCTGAAAATGGGAAATTTTGAGTGCTGGTGAATGTCACAGTTGCTAATAAATAGGCAGGATTAACGCATACCTATTAATATTCACGCTGCTTAATAGGCTGACAGTGTTGAATTATCTATAGGTCTCAGTGATTCAAAAAGGACCATCAAACCCAAACTTGAGAGCAGTGTCTTGTAATTGAATAATACATTACATGTGGCAATTATTTCTGTTAGAAGCAGACTGAGAAATCAATAACCAAGGGATCAAATCAAGGACTGTGAAGCTCTTGTTTCTATTCCCCTTGTGACCAATTACATCACCACAGTTTAAACACCTGCAGTGTCACAGCTCACTGTGACACTTTCTTGCACACTCTGTGTCTCTCTTCCACAGACACACGCATAAGTTGTGTTAGACAGCTGCTGAAGACTTTTAGAAAGGAAAGGTCCCTTTATCAGAATCTCATTTAAACGTGTACTGAATTATGTGCTGTGCAATTAAATATTGACATGTTGAAATCTTGTCTGTGTGATTATTGCACTATTGTGTGCTAAACTGACTTTGCATCAAGACATAATTGTAAATATGAAATGATGGCAGAGTAATGCATCTTTGTTGAGATAATATGCACTCATTGCACAGCCTGACCTGGAGTTATAAATTATGCACTAGTTTTTAGCTCCAGGCACTGTGCTCTCATGACATGTGTGGTGCTGATTAAGAGGGAGTGAAATGGGTCTGTTTTAATGAACATATCCCATTACACAAAGGCATAGCTGCAGTATATCACGAGGAACACACAGGTGACAGTGAACCTCTGACCACCTCATGGTCTGTTTGTACTGGTGAATACAATTTTCTTTTATCTGAAATATTCACAGCTCCTAAAAAGGCTGATATCAGGTCTCATTAAATGTTGATGCTTCTGGTGAGTAAAGAGAATACTGGCTACATCAAAGGCCTTGTTATGTCCAGTGAATACTAACTAATCCCGAGTTTTTGCTTTGGGAGCGTCGAAAGCCTGTAAGAGCAGCAGTGTCTGGTTCAATGCTGGGACTTTGTCTGGTCCTTGCAGTTCCAAAAACAGACTTCTGTACAAGGAAAGTGAGGGGAGGGGGAGATTGTATAGACTGAGAGAAGGTGAAATCCTCTGTAATTATCTGCTCTAGCATGTGAAGCATTGTGTTTCATCTACCCCTTCATGATGTTCAGTGCCCTGATATGCTTCCTCTCATCTGAGAATGGATTATCAAAACTCAAACAGTCAATACTGCACAACACACACAGGCTCACCCAAGCAATAATAGCCTGGAGTCAAAGGATACGTGTTCCACGGCTGATTGATTATTAGTCCCATTTGTATTACTTTGTTTATGTGAGACAGAGAGACAAGTGGATGTGTATGTGCCTGCTGCCTGTCTGTGTGTGAAAAAGAAACCGGAAATATATTAAAAAAAAAAAAAAAATTACCTACAAAGAAAGCAACTGCCTTTGCATTTACTTATTTCACTGAAGAACATTCAGTGTCCACAATGTTAGTTTTTTTATTAAACTGTCAATGAAGGTACTGAACTTTACCCAACCCACACCAGTCAATAAAACAGAAATGAGGCCATCAGAAAATTGTGTGAGAAAGCCAACCCACAAAAAGCACCTGAGATGTTAACAGCAGTCATTACAGGTTGGTGGTGTCAACAATCATAACGGGGTAGTGAATAGAGAATAATAAATGCTATGGTGGGCACTTATAAACCCCGGCAAAGAGAAATACAGTGTTCATGAAATAAAAATCATGGGCAGATCTGCAGATCCACATTACTCTGATGTAGAGAGGGAGAGCGCGGTGCTGGAGCAAGTTTTACAGAAGGTTAAAACATCCACAGGCTAGTTGAATGAAGACATGCACAACCAAAGGACTTAACATCAAAAGAACCTGTGTTTTCAGCTATTCTCTGTGGTGGGCTTGCTTTGCATATTTCATGGCAGTGGATTTCATATCTAAGCCCACCTTTCTATTGATATGAGCAAAGCCTTTTCTATCTTTCAGTTAAAATGTTTTTTAATTTGAATGAATAATCTGTTGTTCTTGTTTGAAGTACAATTTCAATTGTATTTAACTGCTGCAGGGAGCAATGCTAACAAGTGGAGGCCATCACCCCTGTACAGTTCTTCCCCAAAAATGAAGAGCAAAAGTAAGAGTGCAGCATTTGTTTTGCTCTACATAAAAGCCTCCAGATGACCTATGGTTCCAGCCAGACCTTTAAAGAAATGGAGAACAATCAAAAGGACAAATGTGACGGGCCTCCTGTGTGAGGTACAAGATGAATGTGAAACAGTGCGTCAGTTCTGTGATGTCTTTGACCTGATAGTTCAAAGCTGCTCCTGGACTCTGGACCCCTGTTCAGTATGTGAGCACCTCAGACAAAGGCTTTGTTCATAATAAAGTAAAACCACCACATTGTTCCTTTGAGCTGAACATCACCATTTCAACCAGGAGGACACTTTCCAGACCTGAGCAAAGCATGAATGTGCCTGCAAATACATCACACGTTCTGACATCTTTTAAAAATCTAAAAAAGAAAGTTTAATTTTCATTGATTTTAGACTGTGTGATGTTGCCTTCCAAAGTTATGCAATTCAAACCTCTTGTGATCTTTTTATGACATGCCAACTTAAGTCTTACACTACATGTATATGGTGATAGTCTCATTAAGAAATCTATATTTAGCCATCCCTGTCAATAACAGCTCAGCATACAGTTGGCTACACTGTTCTTGGCAAGCAAACAGGTAGTATTATAACAGGCTGCATAATGCAACTCTGTTTTGCAGGGACAGGTTATGCAGTGGCAAGGCACAAGCCAGTGTGCTGTGGAGCTACAGTACACAGACTCCCCTTTCCACCACCCCTGCTCTGGTATAGGGAGGCATGGGGAGGTGCTCCAGCCTGCGGTCATAGTTAACCATGGCAAGGCAGCAAAGGCTGACTGCTATGGTGCCTCCATTCCTCCTGAGACACAAGGGTGAGCAAGTCTTTGAAGTTAAAAGTGTGGCTGGAAGACAATGTGAGCAGCATGTGAACATCTATCTGTGGTATGTGCTGTGTAATGTAAGGGCAAAGGTGGGATGAGTGGTGGTGTTCTTGCTGTACAATAGAGAGAAGTGTGAGTATAGCAATGGTAATAGGAACATAACTGCAATGGCTGGTTTATATAGTAGTTGTGGGTTAAACCATGTAGGTTAAATACATTGTTATTTTTAAAGGATCACAAATTAAAACAAGCTATAACAAACTTCCCTAATTTTAGTGTTATAATAATTTCATTTGCATAGCACTAATAAAAAATGACAAACTGACTGATGCAATCCAGCAAAAATATAACACATTTTTACTCCAATTAATGAATCAGAATTCAGCAAGCTATGTACATGTCAGTAAATCATTTTAAATCATTTCTTTTTGTTAAATTTTTCCAGATGTTTGTTTCAAATATTTGACAGCCACTGAAACTCTGTTCACAATTTGGTGTATAAAAGTCGTCAATATATTTATATCAGCTGGAGGCAATATGGCCAGTTGTGCTGTAAAATTACGACTCCAGTTTCTCAATATGCATGTACGATCAGCAGACACACAACATGAGTGCCGTAGAATTACAGCTATTTCATTATCCAGCGAGGTCCCATGGCACTGCCCTAATGAGAAGTCTAACAATTAGGACTACATGTTGTGTGTGTCTCCTTTAAGAGAATATCAGAAAGGCATCTTTATCAGACATAGTTCTTTATAAATCCCTCCGTCACTTACAATTAAACAGATCATCAGCAGGAGCGGGTATATCAGAACAGGAGGCCTGCTTTCCATTTCAGAGTGCACACATGACATTCCTATGCCTACAAAGGGCGGCTTCAGAATAAGAGCAAGAGAGAGCAAGGAGCTAAATCTTTGACAGAGCACAATGCAGGCCTTGCAAATGCTGGTGTGGTTTTAGAAATAAATATTCCACAGTAAATAATCCCCAGTAATGACTGACGTTTTGAGATCGACCTAAAAGGGCTGTGACAGCTTGCATTTCATAACCTAGGTGTCAAGAAGGTTGTAGCTAAGTATTATAAGCATTCAGAGGCATTATAATCATCAACAGCACTGCCACAATACGTTGGTTCAATACTATACAGATAGTAAGTTGACCTTATGAAATCATTCTGATTTCCCTGTCAAAATGGTTAATATATATCATGGGTTTTTTTTTAAACCATAGTTCATGAAGATAATGCTCTTGAGGTATGAAAAAAAGCTGAAAATTGTGAATGAAACAACACACTGCTTATTACAGAGATACCATCAATTATCCTCATTTCTCTACACAAGTTCATTTAGTTACCACACTCCTTTTTACTTATATTATCTGTTTGATTGGACAGTTTTACAACAGAAAAGGAAAGTCCTTTTCATAAATTATGTACAGTATAAATATAAAAATAAATCAGGAAAAAAATGGCACCAAACTGTTTTCATTCTATTTCATAAATATAAAATTGATTAGCTGGAAAGTAGAGTAGTATGGCTTTGCTGCCATCTAGTGTATACAAAGGGAGATTACACTATTTTGATAAAAGCTTTACTTTTTCCATATTGCAATGAGTCATTATGAAGTTAGATGAGTCTTTGTAGAAACCCTCAGCACTGAAAATGCTGGGTTTGGATTTATACTTAAGCTAACAGTCAACAGGACTTCCAGTACATGTATAATAGGCAGTTGTTAAAAAGTGTATATTATTAAGGTTAATAGAAGCAGGCCATTATAAATCTTAAAAGACCTTGACTATATTTCTTTCACCTCTTTGATACTGACGTTTTCATTTTTCCATTGCACAATTAAAATCCATGGGATTATTTTTCTCTTTGAATTTAATATTATGCACAAAGTTCATCTCAAAATCTTGAAAGTCTTTGGGAAAAATCTAACTAGAGGGTATCTAGATCAAATACAAAAGTTTCATTACCACTGACATGGAGGAAGCC
This sequence comes from Ptychochromis oligacanthus, assembly GCA_015103295.1. NCBI lineage: Eukaryota > Metazoa > Chordata > Actinopteri > Cichliformes > Cichlidae > Ptychochromis > Ptychochromis oligacanthus. Next base: position 7,203 of record VVAS01008159.1, read on the forward strand.
AAATTAGGCCCTGAAATTGCATTAAATTAAACCCAGCAGACTTGGATGCACTGTTCACCGTAGCGCATTATGAATATAATATGAAAGTGTTGTATTATTGAAAAGGCTCTTGAAGTCGGCAGAATGTGTTTTTGGAGATGGGAATACTTATTGGTGTGTGTTTGGCAAACCAAGAGACCTTATTAGCATAGACAGCTTCAAATTTAATTCAGCAGAAGATGTCACACTCGGCATCGATGTACAGTATGGACAGAAGTGGTCCATAAAAAGACTATGTGAATAGCTTATGACGACAAAGCTGAAATCAGCTTGGTAATGGAGAAGATTAAGGCCAACAGATTTATAAGAAAGATTCCTTTGTTATCTAGCTATAACCAGCTGTTAAAGACAAAAGACAATGGTTTAGTAGAAATGTCACCTACATATAAAGATTGTTTTGCCTTTTAGGAAAGCAAAATGCAGGTTGTCATCATATTTCCAGATGTTGCTGCAAATGTTAATAATTACACTTGATCTAATTACTTTTTCTTCCTACAAATGCCATTTGACCCCACTACCACTGTGTTGTGTTTGTGTGTGAGACATCTTAACTTGATCAGACAAATATTAAAGCATATTAATATTCCTGATCAAATATTTTTGCACACAGGTTATTGGATCACTTAATACCTTAGCGGGATTAGTACTGTTCTGCATTTATCTCCCAAAAATATTAGATTATATATCAATAATCCTTTATGCACATTACCTCTGCTATCTCCGTTCTTTTGAGTTGGTCACATATGTGAAGCACTTCTTTGCATGCTGTCACTACACATTTTTAGTCACATGGTGGCATTACACTGCAAAGAGAAGCAGACAGTGTTTTCCCCTGATTTTAGTAGTTATAACACTGCCCCATAGGTAAAATGTGCCAGTTTAATATATGCCACTTCAGATTAAACCATGATAACGGCTGCCCTGATGTGTTTGGTGTGACAGCGTATCATTCAATGCAAAGATACAATAATCAAGCCAAGTAAAATTCAATTCAGTTCATTTCAGTTCTAAATGTATAAACACATGGCATGTGGCAAGAAATGACATGAAAAAATGTAAAACAGATAAGTTTAGAAATTTCAACATGTGTAGAGTTAGCTACAAGCAGTAGGTGCATTCTGACTACAAAGTTAGAAACCAGGAAGAATCTGGTTGATTCCTTGCCTTGAAGACTATATCATGATAAAGAAAGTGACAGAGCAGCGCTTGTCTCTAAATCATTCCCCCTTCTGATTTCCCATTCAGCTAGGTTCTTACTAAAAGACATGATTTGTGACAATCACATAAGCCTGACAGGTGCTAACAGGAATAAATGTTGCTAAATTGTTAAACAGGATAATAACCCTGATGAGCTTTACAAGAAAACAAAATGGAGGAAAAGCTAACTGTTCCCACTGAATCATATCCAATATTGGTAGCAGGCGTGTATGAATAAACTGACATATAACTCTGTATAACAATTGACTGGAGCATTGTAAAAACCACATTCAGTATAATCATGTGAACATGACTGTACTGAATGCGGCTCCATAGTGTAGTGGTTTGCACATTCACCTAACAAGCAAAAGATCCCAGTTTGATCCCAGGAGGACACATAGATCCCTTTGGGATGTTCAGGAAGGGCATCCAGTGTAAAAATCTCCCAAATCAAACATGCAAACCAACCTTCTGTTGTGACCCCTTGTGAATAACGGAGCAGCTGAAAGTAACTTTATGTGGACTTTAGCCTAGAAGGAAAGAAGGCCAGTGCTGCTAATGTTACACACATTTTTTTTGTGTTTTCTTACTTCCAGACTAGTTGATTATTCAAAATTTTTAATTCTGTATAAATGACTGGTTAGTCACTAGTGAAGCCTCTTCCAATTCTTCCGTAGAGTCTTGCTGTAGAAGTTGTTGCTTCAACAAACACAACATATCAGTGGGCTGAACAGAGATGATGTGCTTGTGGATACAGCAGACTGGCAGTTTTATCCACAACTTTCTAGAGGCAAAAAGTTCACACAGCTTTGTCCGTGTTGCCAAGTTCTACTTTGTCAATGGGACTGAACCCAAAAGCCTCCCAAACAATTTACTACTTTTATTCTTAACTACAAGCAGTCACCATCTTTCACAGTTCACTGAGCTCAGCTGCCTGTTCACCAGTGGAAATGGGCCTCTGGTGGTGTTTTCATGGATGTGCACTACAATACATGACCTCAATACAGCATCTCCATTTTCAAAATACCTTTTTCTTCCACTTATCCAATTCACGGTTGCGGTGAGCCTGGAGCCTATCCCAGCCATCATAGGGTGAGAGGCAGGATACACCCTGGACACACCTACAGCCAATTTAGACCGGTATACAGCGATACAGCCGAACACTAATCTAAAGATGTTTTCTGTCAACTGCAATTGCTCATGGTAAAGTATGGCAGAGTATGTAAATTATATGTCAACACAACACACCCCTTGAAGAGCCCAGGTGCTAAGGCTGTCCTGAATATACATATATATTTTTTTACATTTTTTTTCCCCCTCACAAACATCTAAGAAAAAAACCTTTCCTCAAAAAAACTGGGCAGCACTGGTGGCTGTTTGACTAAAGAGTTTTGAAACACATGCTTTTAAAAAAAGAGTTGCTAAAAGGATAGGTGGACACAGTGAAATAGTCACTGAGTTGGTAAAAATGATTTGAACAGAACCGCGATGATCAATGCTGTGAATGAGAGGGATGACAGGCGCTCAAGCTGACATGGTATATATTTCCACATTGAACAAATAGGAAAGATTTATCCAGATAACAAACGAAACATCTAACCAGCAAACAAATAGCATACTTGTTAAATTATTAGGCTCAACTCTGCCAGGGACAACGAAATAATATGAATCTGTCTAGCCCTTTTCAGACAATTCCATACCTGAGTTTCACAAATGGAACAAATTGGTGTCATTAAAGATGAGCTGTAACTTCAGCTTCAATGAGCATCTGGCTTGAATGTGCCTACTATCTACTACCATTGTCATGGCAATGTTCAGACAGACTTCTGTAATATATGACCTAATGTTGCCTCTCTCATATGAATCTTAAAGGGAACCTTAAAGTTCTCTATTGTACAGAACAGTCCTGCCTACCTGACAACTAGCTGACACACACAAAAAAAATGTGACTCTTTAAGCAGGAAAAGTAAGACAATGCAACTCTGACTGCCAGTTTGGCATCCAAATGGTGATGAGACAAAAGTGACAGATGCTGTCCCCAGACACTTAAAAGATGTGGCATCTCCGCTCCACTGAGACTTTGAACCAAGTCTAACACCCACCCTCATCTCCCTCATTAGCACTGTTTGGGAGTTTACACATGGCTACTCACACTCAAGAGTAGCCCAACTCTCCTCTGTCTAATCAGCTGAGATATGTATTGTTCATCAGTACTCAGGGGAAGAGAACTGCAAATTTTAAATACGCTTTCTTCCCTGAACGTGAACTCCAAAGTCATGTTCAAGTTTATAGTTCTATAGTTTGAAATTCTTCTCTTCTACATATGGAGTATTTCTTAATAATTTATTAGATGCATTTTCAGTTTTTATTTACTATCAATCAGACACCATCAGAGGAGGAGAACCATTTCTTTTGAGTGTTTCATCGCTAAACATTTTTTCTAACATTTCTTTGGTTCTTTGGCATATTTGGCTTCCTGCTTCCTTGAGACTAGGGATGTCACCAGAACTAATACTTTTTATACCAAAATTCTGAAAACACAACATCACTTCTTTTTATTAGTACTGTAGGTACCATAGGCAGTTCTTTCAGAACTGATGGAGGCAGCATACGCCTACAAGAGTTCTTGTCTATCCTTACATGCTGAAGAAGGAAGATGTCCACATAGCACAGCAAAACCTGCACGTGAAAAATGATGACTAGTGCAACTGCCAGCTCCATCCCAGCTCGGTGATATGAAATGCAGTAAGAGTCGGGTATGGAAGTGCTTTGCATTGGTATGCTGAAATACACGTTACCATTTTTTTAGACTGTTGGCACTGCTGTTATGATATCAACTATGTTATGTAGGCTAAAATGGATAATGTCATATAGATTATACATATATGTACATATATATTATATAAATGTTTAAGGTAACATAATGCAACGTTATACCTCATAGTAATGTTGGTAGGCTATTCTGCTAAATTTCTTGTATGAGAACATCCCTACTTGAGTCACACAAAGACTAAATGTTTTGACATGTTTGGTGTTAAAAATGTTGAGTCAAGTAAAACTCAGGGACATTCAGCAACTTCACACTGCAGCAGAAATAATAACTTAGTCTCAGAACATTCAAATTTACCGCCGCAGAGATTTCTTGATTGTGGAAATACACTGTATGGACAAAAGTATTGGGCCACACCACTTTGAATTCAGGTGTTTGCAGTCCCATTTTAAAATCAAGCACTTAGCCATGCAGTCTTCCTTTACAAACATTTGTGAAAGAGTGGGTCATTCTAAAGAGTTCACTGAATTTGAGCGTGGTACTGACTTGCAACAAGTCAGTTTGTGAAATTTCGTTTAGCTAGATATTCCATAATCAACTGTATGTGGTATTATTGCAAAGTGGAAGTGTTTAGGAACCACAGCAACTCAGCCACAAAGTGGTAGACCAAGTCACACAGTGCGGTTGCCGAGTGCCGAGGCTCGTAGTGTGTAAAAGTTACCAACACTCTGACTCAATAACTGCAGAGTTCCAAACCTCCTCTGTCATTGACATCAGCACATAAACTGTGCACCGGGAGCTTCATGGCATGAGTTTCCATAGCCGAGCAGCACCTGTAAGTGTAATGTGCTGGTACTTTTATCCATATCCTTATATGTTAGACAACATCTTAACACGCCTTCTGTAGACGACAGAATATATTTAGACAATGAAAAAAAAAAGCACACACATTTTCTCATATATTCTCCACAGATATACATTAAATAGAATCTAAAATCTGAATTTGACATTCTTCTGATTAATAAAACGCATAGTTTTGGAAAACTGACTTAAATTTAAAATTTTCCACTATTAATATTTTTTTAATATGATAAGTTCAGCTGAGAAGGACTGCATGGACACCAAGGAGTAACACTTATGTTATGGAGGTTTACTTATTTCCCACCGTTTTTCAATGTTTTGGACAACTTCCAGTTAGAATTGTACACTGTTCAAAATCAGAGACCATTTGTACATGCATTAGTCTGTGTGCAGCACTGTATATTTGTGTAATAATCTCCTGTTATTGATATTTCAAGTTTAGAAAAGCACATTCTCCCAAAAGAGGCACTAGAATCAAGAGTCAAAAAACTTATACAACAAACATGTCAATTAGGCAAGACTAGCAGGCATGAAGCTCAGGGTCTGTTACACAAGAACTCTTGAGAAATGTGACAATACTCAATGGGGGCTGTTAGGCCTGGAACAGCAGCTTCCCGGGGATATCCTTCATTATGAAGTGAAAGGTTAGACTAATTGTTGCTATAACAGAGTAACTGCAAAAGTGAAGGGCCCAATATCAGATGTGACTAAAAGAGCAAAAGTCACATTTATTAAGTTGGTTACTAATAATTAC
>VVAS01008287.1:6302-16917 GCA_015103295.1 Ptychochromis oligacanthus
GCGTAATTACGCATGTGGTGACTTTTTGACTTCAGTATTTACGAAGCGAGTGTCATGTTTATGAACGCCAGAGCGTTACTTGTTTGCAGGGAGGTTGGTTGGCTACGGGCAGAGTTAGTTGAACACCCCCCTCCTCCCTCCCCCCCCTCCCCCCCTCGCTCTCTATCTCTCTCTTCAGCTGCCGCGATATTTTCCAGCTCTGGAGCCTCAACCGCAAAGCTCGATCGATTCGCATTGATTGTCCCTGACGAGCTGCTCCACTTTCTAGCCAATGTCAGCCAGTCTGCGATCGGGAAGGAGAGAAATGAAGGAAAATCTCTGCCGCCCTGGCGGTGTCATTTCCACACACTTGGGTTGGCCGCCTGCCAGCAGACAGGACAGTCGAAAGAGGCGGACTGGACTCTGGGGCTGAGCGAAAGGAGGAATGAGACTAATTTATGTCAGCGTCATTTCTGCACAACCTCTGTACTCCAAATAAACACACTGGTGAACTGAGTTTAACCCTGTTTACCCTCAGCTACCCTGTATCCTTCTTAGTAAAGGAGGTCACATCTTTAATCCTACGTGCCACATCCCGGCAGTTTTGGCAGTCTAAACAAATAAATGTTATAATATCAGAATGCTACTATCATAACATCACTATTTTGACTACAGGATAGACACAGCAAGTAATCATTCGTGCAGGTTGCGTCCATCCTCTATCGGCTTTATTTATTTTTTGGACACAGCTCTCTCCTCAGTTGTCCTGAAATCACACTAAACCCCACTCTCGGTTTGTTATTGCCTTGGCTGAAGAGCGCGCACCGCAGAAAAGTCCAGGTCGGTTTTTCCGCGAAGCTCCAAAAATCTATGAAATGTGTTTGCATGTTCCTCTCTGCAAGCGGGGATGTAGAGGTGGGATTGCAAGGACCGAGAAAGCTCGGGGAACCCACGCGTTCAGCCTCTGAGAAAGTACGCTTTTCCGAAATAACTGACGGTGAATATTTTTTTTCTTTTCACATTTGCCACTAACAGACAGACACTCTGTAGGATTGTGTTCTCGGGGAAGAAGCTTTTCCCCCTGCTCTCTTCTTTTTTGTCACCATTCTGCACGGCAGGCTGAGAGACGGACCGCTCGGACTGTGGGAGCCCTCCCCTCTGCTCGGATCTGCTTTGGTAGGTGCGAATAAAATGGGCCCGTGTTTGCAAATATGCAGATACATAGAAACGGAGGGAGGAGGGGTTGGATAGGGGGAATCATACTTTGTTGAAGTCTGCTGAAAGTTGGGATGTCATCTTCGTATAGGATCAAGTTATAGCAGGGTGAACCTGGGAGCTTGTGTGACCAGAAATGTGCGACTGCAGACCATATGCTGGTACCGCAGATAGGCTACTGTGCTCAAAGATAGTCCAGGCAGAAGCCAGTTATTTTGATCTATTTACTGATTGAATAAAAAATGCTAATAAGTGAAATGTAATAGGTTGAAGGAGATGTTTTACAGGCTTTTCCCAGAAGCCAATTTAAACAGCATTCATCATTTGTCTTTATTTAACAAGTCGACTTCAGCACCGACACGGATCGCCACACCACTGGACCAAAAGTCTGACGGTTTATTGTGAATCAGCTGTTAATGATGCGCGCCAAACTTGACACTTACACGTAATGAAAAAATTATTAGACTCAGGTCATGCTTATATTTGACAACAGACTCTCTGTTTATAACTGAAACTTTTATTCAGCAGTCATCCCAAAACATAAACTACAGAATGGATATCACAGTTTCCCACCCGCGCAATGAGACCCGAAGAGATAATTGTTTTTTAAACCATAAATTCTTCTTTATGGTTTAAAAACCATAAAGATGCCCCTTCTTTTCCGGGCATCATTAGAAAGTTACCCGGCAGCGTTTCTCTAGTTACCTGCAGATTTTACAGTCACCCCCCTCCCTGCAATCCGCCACCGGTATCGCAGCTCCAAGTCCTCCATATGCTGGCGAATAATTTGAAGTCACAGTACGCGCGTTGTGGTTGTTTTTCTCCCCTAACTTTTTGTGTGCATTGCCTAATTAGGGAGAATAGAACGCAGCAGGTTGTGGACAATGGATGAAGCCTTGAGTCTAATTATTGTCACCAGGTTTTCTAACTCCCTCTCCCTTTGTGCGTGTGTGTCCGTGTGTGTGCGCGTCAGTCGATAGGAGGAAGGAGAAATAGTGTGTAGCTCACCGTGGACAAATAAAGAGTCCGCAGACAGCGCGTCTGACTGGGGGGAGGCGGGGGGCTGCATTTGCATCGAGCATTGCTTGAATGCATTAAGCATTCTCGAGTCTCTGGAGGTGCATTCAGCTGCTCGGGAGTTCGTGGGGGACCAAATGATTCATAACCGTGTAGGAAATCACACAGTATTTTTCCCCACCTCTGTCAAAAAGCTCACTGTGATTACCTGGCACGTGCGCAAGCAGTGACGTCAGTGACGGAAACTTGCCCGGGAGTTAGCCCACTTCAGATCGCGTGATTTACACATGGACACATGCGCCTGAATATTTAATGGGGCCTCGCTATGACACCTTTTTGGAGGTGAAGGAGGTTAGTTGTATGTGATTTTAATTACAGGATATTTTTTAAAATCTGCAATTCAGGAATGATCGTTCATTGACATAAAGTGCTACAGAGAGCCATACAGGAATAATTTCACAGTGCAATCCGAAAAACAGTGGAAAAGATAAACACACACTGGCCCTAAATGCTCTCTTCCTTTCCCCATCACCTATTGATCAAACTGGTCAATGACTGAACCAACCAACCATTCATCCATCAGTCAGCTGTCTGTTACTGTTTTGTGGGCTGACTTTAATTTGTATACACAGATCTTTTGGTATCCTCTCACAACAGCTGGTATATAATAATAATAAGAAAAATCAGTTTAAAAAATGTCTCTTTGAGGTGACAAGGCAGTCAGGTTTTAAGCTGTAACAAGCTGAGAGCAGCATCTGAATGTTAAATGAGCTGTTTATGTTCATACAGCAGTGCTGACAAGTAGCACCAGTAGCACTGTACTCTTCCTTCTTTTTTAGTGCTGTGAATGTCGAATCTGTTAAAGTGCTACTTCATTCACAAATTATTTAAACCTGAAAGTTTTTATAAATGTGCCAAAGAAACTGAAGACCTCTGCTTGGTTTTGTGTGCACCAGATTTTGCTGATCAGTCATATACCTGACATATTGTGGGCTTTTGAATGGTTTTACAACACTTTGACACAGTGTTATGGCCAGCTTTGCCTCAGGTACGATTATATTATACTGACCAAGTGAGGCCTAAAAGAAAAAAAGTCTGACATTTCCAGAAATGTGCTTGTTTGCTTTCTTGCTTAGAGTTTGGGAAGATTGATATCACTCGCAAATAAATAACTAAACATGAAGCTTTAGCAAAAAGTCATTTGGCCACTTACTGAAAGGAAGGGACCTGTTATCAGTGGTTATTAATTCTTGACCAGAAAATAGTCCTGGAACATAGCTTCAATTTTTTTTCATTTATTGGATATAATGTTTTAATTAGTCACCTTAGAGGGGGAAGTTCCTGACTTTGAACCTTTGGACTAAGTTGCCCACTGTTTCAAGTCATTATGCTAAGCTAATAATTTCCTTGCTCTAGCATAATAATTACCATACATGAGGGATATTTTTTATCTATTTCTCAGCAAGAAGCACAGTTGTTTCGTAAAATGTTAGTTTGACTGTCAATCTTAGGTCACTGATACTGAGGTGCAAATTTCATGAAGATTATTAGATATAAACAAACCTACATAAACCAGGGGGGGAAATCTTTTCAAACTGTGCGTTCAAGTAGCAAATAGCAAGTAGTATTCTTCAGATCAGGAATATCTGGATTAAAAAAAGAAAATCGTCTTTATGTGACACCCTCTGTGACACACTGACACAGCAGCTTTTGTATCTATCACAATGTCATGTTTATTACAATGTGAAAGTATCAAGTTCAAATCAGTAGAGTGGATCAGCTGTGGATGACAGAAGTGTGCACAAGGCTCCAACTAATGTCAAGATTTTCACTGCTTTTACTGATTGAACAGCAACATTTATAATCACATTAAGAGCTCTGTGTTCTACCTTTAGAAGCTGGTAAATATTTTGTCAGCTGCATTAAATGATTCACTGACCACTGAAACCAAAGTTTATTCTACACTCAAATATACTTCCCTTAATGTGCAGAAAAACTAAAAAGGCGCATTCAGTTTTGACTGTAACGACGCGTGCATCAACACCAGCTTAAAGACACACTAATACACAGTGACACTTGTCCTGCTGCAGTTTGAATTTATTTAGACAAAAGGCCACCAATTATGCAGGTTCTCGGGATAAACTCATGCTCTACAATCTCACACTGAACTCATCAGTGCCGACACATGTAGTTGTTGGACTTTATTGATCATTTTGTTCAAACCTTTATCTGTAAATCCTGTGCAGCATGTTGTGTGCAGATAGATTAACAAAAAAATAACAGAGAGAGACTCAGGAAGACAACAAGCAACATTTTACACGTGCTTTACTCTGAGGCAGCTGGAAAGGGAGAAAACTGGCTCTTGCTGCCGTTTATATGTGACTACCAATTACAATGTAGGGGTCGTGTTAAATCACAGAAACCTGTGGTGTAAAGGTTTAATATAAATCACAGCATTAAGTCTATAAAATCACAGGAAGTTGAGTGAACACGCTTAAAAGACAAAACAACACCGATTATCTGGTGTTAACAGTGTCATAGACACTCAGTAGAAGATGCAGCTGTGGCTCAGCAGACAGTTCACATAAGGACATAAACCTTTTCTGTAAATGATGCGGTGAAGGGATCTGAAGAGCCATGACGCTGGAAGTGGAGGAGGATGATTAGCCAAAGACTATATGCCATGCTCAGGGTTTATGATGATGGAAAGAGTGTGACTGATAGGGCAGTGAGATGGAAGGCAGATGTGTACACACACACATACACACACAGCAGCAGAGGACAACGAGCGTGAGGCTTTAGATAGGTGCCCTTGCTGTCATTTCTTAGATAATGTGGTTGTCCAAAGTAATAAATGTGGCTTAGCGTGGAACACACAACCTGTAAACATGTAAAATATAAATCTACATATATGTTTTTGGCATTCCAGACTGGTTTCCTTAATGTTGTGTTACAGTTTGGATGCAACAAAATGTACATACCATTATAAACTAACCAATTAAAATTAGTTGAATAATTGATTCCTGTGTTGCAAATCTTAGGAAAGATGTTGTCCATTATAATACTTTAACTAATATTTTACTGATTATTCTTCCTTAAACATACCAAAAGTTTGCATTGCCCAAAGATAGAGCTGTGATTTTAAGCATCCCTCATCCAGGGAAACAATTTAGCTCAAATGTTTGAACTAGAGTACAAATAAAACCTGTGCTTACCTAAGAATCCCTCTAAATAGTCAAATCATCAATATTTTACGGAATAAATGAAAAGAGCGTTACTGCAGTATCAGCATACTGTGCATGGGGTGCTGAGACTGACACAAAGCAAGTCAGAAATATCCATGAAAAGTATTGTGTTACATCCATACCACTGAGGCCCTGTTTGAAACAGCCACTGAAAAATGTTTTTTTTATCTGACAGATTCCCCTTTTCTAAAAAATCGGTAATATCATCAGCAGGTCCGTTTTTGGAGCTGGTGTTCTGGTTGAATTACATCACAACTGATCAGAAGCTGTTTTCATGGGCTGTGATTTTCAGCTTGAAAACTCATTTATTCCAGCTATTGAAAATGAGCCAATTCATTAATTTTGTGGGATACTCAAGTCATTTAGCATATTTACTATATTTAGAGGCACTGGTGAAGCAGTTAGATCAGCCCTGATTAACTATGAAACTCTTCAGTTTTACAATAAGCTATTAATTTTTGATTCAGGATCATGTGCTTAAATTTAAATTCTCACTGAAAAAATCACAAATGACCAATATCATAATTCTTCAGCACCAATATTTCATAACACCACAAACCTCCCATGTACTACTGGGATGATTTCAAGTGCTGTTCACCCACAACTGAGCAAAGATGCTGCTAGTGTGGAGATGCTTTTGGGAAACTGGACCCCGGTCAGTGCTGTAGTGGGAGAAACTGAAACTATGGGGCTGAGGGGCTGCGGAGCTGGCTCTGGTTCGCTGGCGCCACATCCCCCTGAGCTGGTGAGAATGTGGGGGCTGTGCTCTTGCCTTTGAAGCTTTACCTCCCACTAATTCTGGCCTTCCAATTTCCACACACTGCACAGACACCCCCCCTTCTATCCTCTTCCCCTCCCTTTCCCTTTGTTTCCCTTATAAGGACTTGCCCGGCCATTTCCTCAGCTTTTCTGTGGGAGGTGGTGTGCTTGTTTGTGAACATGGACAGGTCAGGAGAATAGCAGCATAGTTTTTCTTTTCATAGGAGTCACAGTAATCTTACACTAAAAGCCTCTAGATGCATGCATACCCATCCACTCTGGAGTCTACTACAAGTAACCCTCCTCATAGCTCATACCTGCCCATTTGATATAACACTTTGCCAAATTTTGTTGCTCCACAGGTTTGGTCTTTTAAAAAAAAACTTTGAAGGGAAATCATGGCTGACATGCTCAAATGAAAAAGATGAAAATAAATCAAAAGTCCAGGCTTCTGTCATGATATTCAGCAGAAGCAGAGATTGCTGGGTGAGAAAGTCTAATAACAGACAGATATTGATTTTCTCTCATATATTGTACCAAATTGTTGTACAATCAGATTAATGGAACTGTTGTCGATAAATGCAGGATTTTCTTAAATGACTAAACTGCACTTGGGTCAATACATGTTATTTGCTTTTATGCAATATCAGCTTGGTCTCAAAGGAACCTATACATTAATAAAAGTAATTACAAATTCAAGAATAACAAACTTCACTTAAACGTATAACATAATTTGACAGAAGTCACAACAGTGTTGCACCTAATACAGTCATGATCAACAGGTCAAAGAAGTCTATAGTTTAACTGAACACCACTTCAGTGTAGTTAGTAATGATAATATGATGATGCCGGATAACCTTTACCTTTACACCTCTACCATGGCTGTAAAAAATAGCATTTGTTCATAATATTGCACACAAAAGTAGATAATATGCAGGGAAAATGTGCATATATTTTGACAGAGATCTTTGCTGTCTCTAGTGTGAGAATAAAAATCAAGAAGGTATAAAATGCCTTATAGTTGCAATTTATGTTGTTTACCAAATAAATTTCTGTCCATAGTACATCTTAATGGGACGATAATGAGATAACAGTAAGATTTGGCTCCCTACCTTGTAATTTCTTTTCTTTGCTAACCAATCAGAGAATCTCCAGGGGAGCTGGTGCTTCTTCACAAGTCGGAATCTGTGAGGTTTGATTTGGAGTTTGTTAAGAAAAGAATCAGAGGCTAAATTTTGGTCTTCATTTGAACATGGTTTGTCTTCTGTCACCCAAGTTTTAGTCCTTCAAAATCCAGATATTTATCTATTCATATATTATTAGAAGTATCATTAATTGCTTCATGAACTCATTACCATGTATCAAAACAGCAAGAATTGGAAGACCAGACAAACCGACTGACAAACAATTATTTTTAATTTCAATACTTAGCTCAATTATTTGCACAATTTTACGCTAGACAACATTAACAAAATAGGTTTTTTGGTTGAATTATGTGCATGTTTATCATTTTTTTTGACACCTGGACCAGAATGTGGGGTTTGTTGAGTTTACTAATTTGGTGATTTTAAAGTGATCAAATCTAACATCTTTAATGTGCCAATAAAAATGTTGTTTTTACAGGAATAAATTATCAAATATAAAATTATAACATGAAAACAATCTGACAGCATAAAAGTGTTCACTGGTAAAGCTAAAAGAGAAGAACCACTCAAATCTGTAGTGCTCCTTAAGGAGCTTTATACTGAGTTTCATCTCACTGCTTTGCTGTCTGGCCTGCAGTGTCTCTGTTTTGGTTTCTGTTAACGTCATTTCAGAGAGAGAAACACACATAGCTACTAGCTGGTGAGCAGCGCAACATATAGCATTTGAACAGATGCAGTTGGTAGAGACAAAAAGAAAAGAGCTGAAACTGAGTGAGTAGTAAACTTTTGCTCACCAGGTAGTCAGAAACATGGCCAAATGGATCGCAGTCCAGCAGTAAGTAAGAAACTGTTGATTTGATATGATATGAAATTAAAAGATGATGTTATTTCAGCATTGTGTTCACAACTTGTTTTCCTCTGACCTGAAAAAAAAAAAATCAGTAGTAGTTTGCCTGAGTTGATTTGTGTTTTGATGAAGTGATCATCAATGTGTAATGTACACATTTCTCTCCCTGTTTAAAGTTTCCAGATGGCTCATGGAAGAACGTGGATGAGGGCTGAGCTGTAGTAGGGGCAGAAGGCTTCGAGGCCTGCCTGTCGTTGTCTGGCTGATTGCTCCATCGAGGTGAGGTACCGCTCTCACCGGGGCGCAGAACGGACCGAGAAAGGGTCCCTCCTCACTCACCCCTGCCCCCTTTCCACCCTCACCCCCGACCCAGGTACATACACTCTGGACCATGTCTAGCGGGCTATCAGAGGGTGGCCAGACAGAGGACCTGGAGCGGAGTAGCTGCAAACAGGACTCTCCTGTTATAGAACGCAGAAACCGCAGTGGCATCATCAGTGAGCCCCTGAGTAAGAGCCTTAAGAACTCCCGTACCCTCTCCCAATATACAGCAGTCTCCTCTGCCACTACCAATGGACACACAGACAATAGTGAGACTAAAAGCCACTCGGCCAAGCCTCAGCCAACCCCGCAGCCCCAACCCACTGTCTCTGCACTGACAGCAGCCAAGTTGGACCGAACCCTAGAACAGGTTCTGGAAGGACAGAATGGCCTGCTGCACTTTGCCCAGGCAGCAGCACTGTTAAAGCGAGCCGGTATGGAGCACATGCTCCTGCCTGGGGGAATGGGAGTGGGAGTTGGCGGTGGAGACGCAGGCTCGGGGGCTAACGACTTGGAGGGTACGTCTGTCACGGACGCCGTAGGTGGTCCTGTTGACTTCCCATATGGAGTAGGGGGTGGCTTCCCCTTCAACCCGGGGCTTTTCATCATGACGCCGGCTGGAGTGTTTCTGGCGGACAGCGCGCTGCACATGGCCGGCCTGGCCGAGTACCCAGTGCAGAGCGAGCTGGCCTCTGCTATCAACTCCGGTAAAAAGAAGCGAAAACGTTGTGGGATGTGCCCACCTTGCCGACGGCGGATTAATTGTGAGCAATGCAGCAGCTGCCGGAATCGAAAAACAGGCCACCAGATCTGCAAGTTTCGCAAATGTGAGGAACTGAAGAAGAAGCCCTCTGCTGCTCTGGAGGTAAGGTGGTGTTTGTTATGATGTGTCACTGCTTTAAGGGACATTCTTAAATGTTTGATGCAAAAGGTCACTAAAAAGCTATTTGGGTGCATTTATCATTACCTGTAAAGGTAAAGAAATATAAACCACACATTTATAATCATGGGATGTAACATTTGTAGTTGATCCACAGCGAAAATCTAGAAAACTCTTTAAAAATTGCCAAGAAGATCTTCAAATTTTACAAACAAATTTCAGAATCACACTGGAAGGCACAAATGAGGTTCATACCCGAATGTCCTTTCCCTTTAATGCGGATAGTACAGGGAGGCTTTTTGGTGGGGTGATAGCTCCACAAGCAGGGAAATGACAGGTGGTGAAGAGTGCGGTGGGTATGTGCAGGGTAAGTTCACGCCATGGGGTCTCTGTAATCTGTCCACCATAACCAAACAAGCGCAATGTCCACTTCTTTCAGCTGGAAGGCTGATTCACCGGCTAAAAAAACAAGATGGTTAGCATTTTGAAAAATGAGACACTACTTTATTTATCTCTCTTTACTAGAGCATTTTTGATTTGATCCCATAGAAGTTCACCTTGTGCTTTCCTTGACAAAGGTTTTAACAATCAGGAAATGCAAATAAAATAGTGTGTGTGGAGGCAGAGTGGCAGTAATTCTGAATATGTGTACAGTATGTATGTGTAAGTATACATGTGTGGGTATTTTTGTGTATGTGTACGCATGTAACAAGGTCCATCTGGCTACAGAACTGTCATCTGGAGCACCAGGTGTCAGCGTGGAACATGCACCCCCACCTAACCCCCAGCTCAACCCTCCCTCCCCCCAGCCTTCGCTGCCACTGTCCTTCTCTCCGGTGACACTCCTGCTCATCTAAATGGCACTCTGAACTTCCTGTCTGTTACCGCCATCACACTCAGTGACCTAACTAACTCTGGCTGTGGTGACAGAATGACCAATCATGAAATCAATCTCAACAGATGTTCCATCTCAAAGGAAATAAACTTTTGTGATCAATGCATAATAGTGTCACTTTGCCATTACATAATAAATTGACAGATATGTAGCCCTGTGAACCAGTGGAGAGGCCACTGGTGTAATTGACACAAACTGGATCTATGCTTCAAACTGCTAATGGCTTTACTACTTTCTCTTTCTGATGCTGATTGAGGGTGACAGCTTGGCCTCTTGCTTGCAGGCTGAAGGTGTTCAAGATTAGTTTAGTTT
>VVAS01008409.1:3262-13407 GCA_015103295.1 Ptychochromis oligacanthus
GAACAGCTTTAATTCTTCATGGCACAGATTCAGCAAGGTGCTGGAAACATTCTTCAGAGATTTTGATCCATATTCACATGACAGCATCACACAGTTGCAGATTTGTCGGCTGCACATCCATGATGTGAATCTCCCGTTCCACCACATCCTAATGGTGCTCTATTGGATTGAGATCTGGTGACTGTGGAGGCCATTTGACTACAGTGAACTCAACATCATGTTGGATAAACCAGTTTGATGATTGAGTTTTGTGACATGGTGCTTTACTCTGCTGGAAGCAGCCATCAGAAGATGGGCACACTGTGGTCATAAAGGGATGGACATGATCAGCAACAATACTCAGGTAGGCTGTGGCGTTTAAAATTGTGCCAAGAAAATATCCCCCACACCAATACACCACCAGCAGCCTGAACCACTGATACAAGGCAGGATGGATCCATGCTTTCATGTTGTTTACCTGAAATTCTGACCCTATCGTCTTAATGTTGCAGCAGAAACTGAGACTCATTAGACCAGGTAACATTTCTCCAATTTTCTGTTGTCCAAGTTTAGTGAGTCTGTGGGAATTGTAGCCTTAGTTTCCTGTTAGCTGGCAGGAGTAGCATCCAGTGTGGTCTTCTGCTTGTGTGTTCAGAGATGCTCTCCTGCACACCTTGGCTGTAACAAGTGGTTATTTGAGTTACTGTTGCCTTCCTATCAGCTCAAAGTAGTCTGGCCATTCTCCTCTGACCTCTGACATCAACGAGGCATTTTCACCCAGAGAACTGCTGCTCACTGGATATTTTCTTTTCTTTTTTTTTCTTTTTTTCTCTGTAAACCTTAGAGATTGTTGTGTGGGAAAATCCCAGTAGATCAGCAGTTTCTGGAATACTCAGACCAGCCCATCTGGCACCAACAACCATGCCACGTTCAAAGTCACCTTTCTTCCCCATTCTGATGCTCAGTTTGAACTTCAGCAGGTCGTCTTGACCATGTCTACATGCCTAAATGCATTGAGTTGCTGCCATATGATTGGCTGATTAGATATTTGCATTAACAAGCAGCTGAACAGGCATATCTAATGACGTGACCAGAGAACATAGAGGCTTTTCAAACACATATTATATAAACTTAAAAACTTCTAACTGAAATTCATTTAAAAATGTGGATAAGTTAAAAAAAATTTAAAAAAAGGTAATTTGCATTGCTTTCTCCACATTTCCTCCAGCACTGAGAATTTCATCTTCTATTATAATTGGATGTAATTTCTGGAGCCAAGAAGTATCTCATATTTATTTTCCAAACACATTTCTCCCAAAGTAAGGAACTGGTAGTTTCATGAATTTCACTGAACATCTGTTTCCATTCTTCCTCAGTAATTTTTATTCTTTCCATTTTAACTTGACTGTTCCTCTTGTTTCTTCTTCACAAATAAGCTGCCTAGTATGTTTTCCACTATAGCTGTTTAAAATATATTGGAAAAGAGGATGAATATTTTGTATATCTCTTTGATTTTAATGACCACAATTTCTTAATCCAAACAGCGATGATAGCCATATATCACATATATCACTGCATATTAAGTAAAATTTGAGACTATCCTTTTAACCATACTCATGACCTTAAACCTTTAGAACAAAAATGTATTACCAGTCTCTGCACCTTGGCTTGACTAATGTTTCCCAACCAATGAGGCTGAAGTAATTAATATCGTGACCAGAAGATGAACTCCCACTCACTAAAGATTCAGGCCACGATGCAGATTTGCCATTTACCATCCAGAGCAATTAATGGACTCCAAATTCCCCAGCTTGATTTCACTTTCTTAACAACCAAAGGATGATTTGCAGGAGAAGCGACTAATTGAAGATGTGCTGGCTACCGGCCACACAGGCAAGAAGAATTGACATACTTAGCTACCAGCTAGAGCGGACAGGATTTATAAGCACTTGGCAGCAAGCTTGAATTAATTTGAAGCCTTGCAGATGTGCATATATCCTTTCAGCAGCTTGTTATTAAAAGGACAGCATAATTAAAAAACTTTTGTGTAGTCTCCAGAATGAGAGCAGAGTGAGCCTAGCACCAGTTTTGCTCTGTTTAATCCAACTAAATACTCATATTTTGGAGTCTTTTCCTCAGCAAGTGTGTCAGGTACAGTCTGTATTCACCACAGACCATCTGCAAGGGGTTTGCTGCACTGTGGCACAGGCAACTGGGAACTCACTCACTGCCTGCAGAATATCAAAACAAAGAAATCCAGACAGCAGCATCTGGCTATGTCTCTGGCTAAGAGTTCAACAGAGTAGCGTCAGCATAATTAATCTATTTTACATTTGGAATATGTAAATTCACCACCACCAGTCTCCTCTTTCTATCTGTCTTCAGATACATGTTGTCTTTAGATTAGATAATGCCGTTCTTTATCCTGCCACCATCCGGATGCGCTCCGCCCACACTTTGCTCCTTGGGTCTTTCCATTTGGAGGGAGGTCTATTATCTGTCGACCCATCTGTCACAAGGATTTAGATGACGCCGAATGTCATTGTTATGACTTTAATGCTTAATACTTCACTGTGCTCTGTGCATATTGTTCGATTCAGAAGTGACATATTTGATATTTCATAAGCTCATAAGCAGCAGATCTGTGTCTCACTTGATTAATCTTCGGAGCTTATCTTCTGTCTAAATTTATATTGAAGACTGTTATTCCATTTTGAAGATTAGATTTATTCTCTGAAGACTGTATAACACACTTCTCTCTTTACTATAATGACATCAATTAATGACATGTTTCTTATCAGACTTTAAAATAATTTCAGGCTGATTTATGACACCAGGCCACCCATGTTTAAGAAGCCCCCCACACACACACACACACACACACACACACACCACACACACACACAAACATAGGGAGGATGAAGTCTGTCAATCCCAGCTAAAAAAAAAAACTCTGACAGATGACTCACTCTTTGCCTTTGCTCCACACAACATCTGCATCTGAGTCTTTGCAGTCATTAAGCCCCTTCAGCTTTGAGGAAGATGCCCTGACAGTGGACAATAACAAAGTGGGAAACATGGCTGGACAAGGGAATAAATACCTGAAAATGTAATGGATATCCATGGGTATATGTCGTCATATCCAGGAATTCATAAACTTCACTTGAATCTATGGGAGGAGCTCCACGATGCTGAGGCTTGCTGATGGATTTCTGGGAAGCTCATAGCCTACGTGCAGAGTGCAGACGTTGGGAATATTCTGATCTGAACAAAGCAAAGCTCACTGGTGTTGCAGCTTTATATTTTTAATGAAAGTGATGTCCTTGCGTCTTCTACTATTTACTGTAGGATCTCTGTGATTTAAGCAGATGTGACCTTCAAGACCTTAAGACTCAACACTGAAATACACAGGGGGAAACACACAGATTAAACTGTTGTCTACATAAGATTTAAGGCCTTTTTTCATCCTTACAGTGGATTGATTATAGACTGGAAACCGTGAGCCAAAAGGTAAGAATAAAATACATGAAAGGAAAACATCTGGAGCTTATACAACAACTAAATCTTGACTGCTGTATTTTTAAAAAGCTTTTCAGCTATTCTGCATGGAAATTATACAATCATACAATAAAAAAGGAATAAAAGTGAATGTAACAGATGTGAAAAGCATAGAAAAATCTCTTCACTAAGCTTCTCGTGACTGAAGCTTCTTTTCAAACTGTGGTCAGTGACTTGCCTGTGTTGTCTGATATCGTCATCTGTCTCTCTCTTTACTGCCTAACCCTCTTAAAAAGATCGTGAATCTCTCTCACCATGGAGCATCCCCCTTCCATGACCTCCTCAGGGGCAGATGGAGATGAAGTGGATGCCCAGCGCCCCATCCTACCACCGAGAATGGTTCCTCAACCCCAGGCCTGCGCCCCGCTATGTGGGATTCACCACACAGTCCAAACAGCAGCCGATCACCCAGTGTGGCTGGACAGAACTCAGGCCATGGCCACCACGCCTTTATACAATGGGCACATTTATGTCACGCATTCCCCTCGCTCCAACAGGAGAGGAGAAAAATCCAGAGGCAAAGAGAAGAAGAGTGACAAAAGGTCAGGGGGGAGCAGGGCAGGACAAAAGGACCGAAATCACCAGTGCAAAGGCAAACTCTCAGGATGTCACAGACTCCAGGAAAAAGTCACATCTTTCACTGATGTACCCATTGCTCCCTGCGGGTCACCCTTTGAGGGCCCCTGCAGGTCACCCCGAGATATCAGGGATGTTGATGGTCGAGGGCAACGCAAGTCAGGTAACGTTTCTTTGGAGATGCAAGACCGCCAGAGTCTCCCAGAGATAATCATCACCAGCAAGGATGACAACCCCCAGCAACACAACAAGGAAACCGAGCATCGTCAGGACTTGTGTGAGGCTAAAGGCCTGCTGCCAGGAGCCGAGTGCCCCAGCCTGAGCCCCAGTTCCAGTCCTAAGACCAGCCCAAAACACACAGAGGATGCTGACGACGACCGGTACCGGAGGTCCCACAACATCGGTTGGCGGCTGGTCCGTAGGAGGGCTCTGTTTCTGAAGAGGCAACGCCTGAATGACTGCGCCCTGGCGGTGGGGATATTCGGTGTGGTGGTGATGGTGATGGAAACGGAGCTCTCCTGGAGTGTCTACAGCAAGGTCAGACAGTGTGTGTGTGGTGGTGGAGGGGGTGCGGGGGGACCAGGCCAAAGTAGTGAGAAACCCAATGAGTAATTCTAGCCTGTAAAAGATTTGTAAAAGTGTTGTTACTACCTGTTAGGATTGCAGGCAGCAGAAAGATGCACA
Source organism: Ptychochromis oligacanthus (assembly GCA_015103295.1). Taxonomy (NCBI): domain Eukaryota; kingdom Metazoa; phylum Chordata; class Actinopteri; order Cichliformes; family Cichlidae; genus Ptychochromis; species Ptychochromis oligacanthus. Next base: position 8,060 of record VVAS01008409.1, read on the forward strand.
GGAAGATCGGGTGGTTATGCACATACATGGACATAAGATTATGACTGTTGATGCCATTTCATAGACTGAATCAGCTGACAGTGATGTCCTGTTTGTGTGTATGCTACCCACAGAGCTCCATCTACTCCCTCGCACTCAAGTCAGTCATCAGTTTATCTACACTCATCCTGATTGGCCTCATCATAGCATATCACTGGTGTGAGGTGCAGGTAACTTGTCCTCTTCCTTTCAGATTTTGAAATTTAAACATCTTTTAAAATCTGTCCCAGCCCCATTTGCAACAAAGCATTCACTTTTAACTTCTTGTATGCCTTTCCAGGCGCTGTTTAAAATATCTTTTTGTTCTTTAATCAACAACCTTTATGGTTTGTGACCCCTAAAATAATAAAACCAAATAGTGATTTTCCTCAGGTTGTTCATTTAAAGGATTTTTAGAGGTCTGAGTTAGTTAGTTAGTTAGTTAGTTACGTGTGCAGTTCTTTACAGATATCAGTTGCACAATAATGCAGTCTTCCTCTCCCTCTGGTAGCTCTACGTTCATGATATTGGTGCAGAGGATTGGCGGATTGCCATGACAACGGACCGCTTGGCTCTGATAGTCCTGGAGCTGGCAGCAGTGGCCATTCATCCTTATCCAGTGGGTCTGCAGGCCTACTTCCAGCAGGTCAAAACTCGCATGTCGCTGTCAGAGACAGAGCTGGAGATCGTCCTAGCTCTGCCCATGTTCCTGAGGCTCTACCTGCTGGGTCGGGCCATGATGCTGCACAGCCGCCTCTTCACAGACACGGCCTCCCGCAGTATCGGAGCGCTGAACAAGGTGGGAGGTCACCTTTGGTCTCCCCCTGCAGAATCTGGCTTTGGGTTTATCCGGCTTGGATAGTACTGTGATGAGATCATGGCACATTTAAATTGAAGACAAGAGAGAAATTTGAGGCTTTGGAACAGGATTCATGGGATATTAAGTCTATATTTTGGACAATGATTTGGGTCTGGGCTTTCTTTTATGAACATTTCATGCACATCTCTTTTATGTCTTATGTCTAGGTGGGCCGAGAGGTCTGTAGAGGTGTGACACTTGAGGTGTGATTATCACAGTTTTGCTCCTATGAACCCCAGTGGTTTCACATGTTGGCAATGTCCCTCTCTAACTCTCCTTTACTTGTCTGCTATTCTTCTCCACAGCTGATAATATCCACCTGCCTAATCCCTTCCCTTACTAATGCTATTTAACAGTGATGAAAACAACCTCTGTCCCCCGCTTCTGCAATACCAAACCTACTATCCATGTGTCAAGCCAGATTGAGAACAAGTTTTCTTATCCCTCATGTCCTCTGTATTATATAATCATAATCTGACAGGTCCCATCCTAAATAGTTTTGCTAAGTAGGCCCCTAATGTCAAATTATGATGTAACATATCCCATTTGTGATCTTCAGATACACTTCAACACCCGGTTTGTGGGGAAAACACTGATGACCACCTACCCCGGGACTGTGCTGATGATTTTCAGTGTTTCTCTGTGGATCGTGGCAGCATGGGGCTTACATGTTTGTGAGAGGTATGTCACAATACGTCGGTTTACTGCTGGGTTTATACTGTGGCTCCAGTTCTCAAGGATATTTAATATTTCATTTTCACCCAGCTTCTGGCAGATAAACAGCAGTAGTTAAATCTTTCTGCTGGCAGCAACAAATCCAATTTTCTCTCGGCTGTTCCTTATCTGTACAGGCTGGATGATACTGACAAGATTAAATATCACCTAATCTGAATATGATGCTGCTAATATGATTTTCGATATAAAAAGTGGTATTTTTTTGTAAAATGAGTGCTTAAAGGTAAAAAATATATACTAGTAATATAAAACTAGGACCAAAAAAATGTGAATATCTACAGATATCAGTGTCAGTACAATGTTTTATTTCTGCAGACACCACAACTACAGGGACCTGAGCAGCAACTACATGGAGGCCCTGTGGATGGTCTCCGTTACCTTCCTGTCCATTGGATATGGAGACGTGGTCCCTCACACCTACTGTGGACGCAGCATCTGCCTCCTCACTGGGATAATGGTGAGGCAGAGGGTGGATAGTTAGCTCTGTAATGAGTGAGCTCTGATTCTGAATACAAATCGCAAACTAAATGTGCATTTCTGACTCTCACAGGGGGCAGGCTGCACAGTGTTGGTGGTGGCGGTGGTTGCCAGGAAGCTGGAGCTGACCAGGGCAGAGAAACATGTTCATAATTTCATGATGGACTCCCACATCTCCAAGAGGGTGAATACTAGCATCTCCTTCAGCTTGCCTGTATTTTGCATATTAATGATAATTAAACATGGCCAAAAGTAAAAGATATTCTACAAAGGCTTCACTTTTTCCTTCTTTGTACGCCATGACAGCTTACAACATGCAGGATTTTGTATCAGATCCCAAATATTGACTTGCTTTACTCAGCAAAATACAAGACTATTTTAAGGCAAATAACCTAATTTGACTTACAATCTTCTAAAGGAGGGACACTATCTTCCAGTACAATCAGCTTGTTAACATAATTTGTCTTGTTTTCAAGATACTGCTCTGATTGTCCCGCTCTATATCGATGCTAACTGAATAAAGCCAAAAACAACAGAAAGTCTGTTGGAAAATAGAAGACTTGGCTCACTCTACAAGATTTTTTTCTCATTTTTAAAATTTGCCTGTGGTGCACTGGGATTCCTTCCAGTTTGTCAGCGTTATTCAGCATGTGCGGTAAATAACAGCACTGGGAAGTTATGTCTATAAACATACAATAACTCTCCTGGTGATTTTTCTGCATCTTTTCACTAGATAAAAATTGCTGCAGCGAATGTGCTGAGAGAGACTTGGCTTATCTACAAGCACACTAGGCTGTCAAGAGAAAAAGACCACAGCAGCGTCCGCATGCACCAACGGAAGCTGCTCCTGGCCATCCACCAGTAAGGCACTTAAACCACAAATAATTCTAATAATAACGACTTTTTTTATCAATCACTGCCTAAAATGATCAAATAGCATTCATTTTAAATCATACAAAGTTGTGTATCACCTAAAGATGAATCAGTACCTTTAAAAAATGGAGGCCATTGTTGGACAAAGACACAGTTTTTGTGTTGCCTCTGAAGATCACCACAGTCAAACAATCAATATGTGATTGAAGTGAGACTTTCAGTTTTAATTTGAGGCATTTTACAAAACCTTTGCATTAAGTGTTTATGAATTACAGCCATTTTTACACACAGTCCCCCTTTTTCAAAAGGCACAAAATTAACTGGACAATTGACTGACAGGCAGTTTCAAGGCCAGGTGAGGCATGTTCTCTTGTTATTTCATGACAAATGAAACAGACATAATATCTGAAGTTGATTCAAAGTGTTGTTTTTCTTTTTTTATGCAGCTTTTCAATGTAATTTTAAATATGAAACCCAAAGAGAGGTCAGTGCAAGTGAGGGAGGCCATCATTAGACTTAAAAAACAAATAAGCCTATCAGAGATACAGCAAAAAAGAGAGGCCAAACCAACAATCTGGTACATTCTTAAAAAGAAGGAATGCACTAACCAGCTCAGCAACACCAAAAGCTCGAAAGACACACAGAAGACAACTAAAGTGCATAATGGCAGAATTATTTCCATTGTCAAATCAAGAATGCTCTCAGGGAGGTAGGTGTATCATTGTCAAAGTCTACAATCAAGAGACACCTTCATGAATGGAAATGCAGAGAGTTTACAACAAGGTACAAACCACTGGTTACACTCAAGAACAAGAAGGTCAGATTAGACTTTGCCAGAAAAGTCTAATCTGACTTGTGTGATCTAAAAGTGCCTGCACGGTTCTAAAAAAAAAAAGTCTTTGGGCAGATGAAACCAAGATTAACTTGTACCAGAATGATGGGAAGAAACATTTTATGGAGAAGGATCTGAAGCAAACCACATTATCTATCAAACATGGTGGAGGTAGTGCTATGGCTTGTATGGCTTTCAGTGGAACCAGGTCACTAGTGACTGCTGATAGAAGTAGCAGGATGAATTGTAAAGTGTACAGGGCTATACTCTCTGCTCAGATTCAGCCAAATGTTGCAAAACTGATTGGAAACACCACTTCACAGTACAATGGCCCGAAGCATACTGAAAAATCAACCAAAGAGTTTCTCAAGGCAAAGAAATGGGGATATTCTTAAATGACAAAGTCAGTCACCTGATCTCATCCCAACAGAGCATGCTTTTCAGTTACTGAAGACAAAACTGAATGCAGAGAGACCCACAAACAAGCAGAATCTGACTGCAGTAAAGGCCTGGCAGAGCATCTCAATGGAGGAAACACAGCATTTGGTGAACTCCATGGGTTCTAGACTTCAGTCACTGACTGCAAAGGATTTTCATCCAAGCATCAAAAACAATCCTTATATTTAAAATTATGTCCAATTAATTTTGATCCTCTGCAGATGGGGGACTGTGTATAAAGATGGCTGTAATTCCTTAAACAGTTAATGCAATACTTTTGTTAAACCCCTTGAAAAAAGGCTGAAAGACACTGTCTGCACTTCAATCACAGCTTGACTGTTTTTTGTTTGTTTGTTTTGTTTTTGTTTTTGTGTTGTTGTTACTCAAATTTTTATTTGGAACCAGAAATGTACATGGTGTATCACAAATCAACAATCCAGTTTAACATTAATTTTTTTTTTTTTTACACCAATCAAAACCTGTAAACCTAATTAAGGAAGTTAATTAACTAATGTTAACATAACTTTGATTAGCTTACCAACTAGGGGGTCAAAATATTACAGATGATTATTAGCTTACTTAAATTTTGATCTTAATGATGATACGTAGTCAATCCAAGATTTCCAACAGTTTACAAGCGTGTCCTCTTCCTGCCTTAAAATAAATTCCAGCTTCTCCATCACATAAATGCCATGAACTATGTTAATCCAGCCCTCAACTGAAGGAGACTCTGTTAACAAAATTCTGAACAAATATTTATTTTTAAACCCTTCCAATGTGGTCTCAAATCTAAATATAGTGTCTCAAAAGAAAGGGGCATTGTTACCTTGAATATTTTTTCCACGACTGCCTTTACCTTAAACCAGTATTGCTGGAGTAGTGGGCATGAAACACATGAAAATGATTAGCAATTTTTTCACCAAAACACCTCCAACAACATAATTCCTTATTTTAAAAAACTGCTTTGTGCAGTTGTCCTGAAGAATCTCGTCAAGTTCTTCCATCCACATTCTTGATTGTTTGATTTAAAATCCACTGTGGTGGTGCACAGAGGCAAAACTACAAAAATTGTGTCTTTGTCCAACAAATTATGGACTTAACTATAAGACTGATTCA
>VVAS01008433.1:10186-22035 GCA_015103295.1 Ptychochromis oligacanthus
AGGAGACTGGGAGGGACCGGTGGGACTGAGGAATCCACCACAGCCCACTTTTCTCTGCTTTTCATTTGTCATCAGTTCAGCTCACTTCTTTAAATGTTTGTACAACAACCTTTACAGTCCAATATTTATTCATATTAATATCAGCTGTTTGATATTTGGATCCTAAAGTGAGACCCTCGCAAACCAGAACTAGGAGAAGAGAACTGATCAAGGGAGGAGCTGGAGAGAAAGTCCTCTAAACTAAATGCTCTAAACACCAACCAGCCCAACCACTAAACAATTAACTGTGAGCAGGGGGGCCAAACTGATATCCCGGACGAGCCCCAATTAATGTTACAAGGCGGCCCATAAGCCTCACCATAAAACACAAATGGATACGGGAGTTTATTTCAGCTACTAAATCCATCCATGTTAAAAGCTTTGGATAAAGTGCATTACTGCAGCCAGGAGAACATGATAAGGTGTAGCAAGTGGAGTCCCACCCAAGCCAAACCAAGCATATCTTTATCCACACCATCGTGGAAAAGCTTGAGTGCCGCAGGGATGATGTTTCTTTTGTGGGCCATCCCTGAAGTTAGCATCGCTGTGGGTCCCTTAACAAACAGCCAGCGGGACTTTTTCATATGCGTCTGCATTATCATATAATATTAGCTCCACAGGAAATGAAAGTTTATATGACACTTAGAGCAAGATAATGTCCACAAATTGACACCAGTTTTATGATCTTTGAAGTCTAAATACAATCAGCAGAATTAAAACACCAACATTAGGATATAAAAGAACTACACCATGGAGGTATGGCGTCAGCGTCATCACCATTAAGCTTTAGTGTTTGGGATGATGACATTCAATGTCCCCAACAATTTCTGTACTCTCAGTGATCCACTTGTTAGCAAATGACTTCTCTGAGATTGACTTACTTATTTCATGCTGTACAGCAAAACATGAACATGTCTAAAGTTTACATTAACTACAGATGTATTTTAGACATCTCACCAAAAACCCACTCAGAAAACCCACCGACTTAAAGACAAGGGAACCTGAAGTGCAAAATGCTAACCCATTTCCAGGTTTTAAGACTCATTCTTAGCACGTGTAAATCAGAAATAAATTCACTGGTTTTTATATTCTCACACTAACAGGCATGCTTTTTTAATTTGAAATCTTGTTATTGATGTGTTAATAATGTGCAAACGTGTCAGCACAAGATAATTATCTTGTTTCACGATAAATAAAATGCACTAATGCAAGTGTAACCTATTTCTACTAAAAGCTCCTCTATTCGTGACCCAGGTCGGGACGATCGAGGAGCTAATTTGTACAGACACAGAATGTTTGGCACATTATGGGAGGCAATTTGTGGCAGATTCTTTACTTTACAGATTAGAGGCACAGCAGATTCTCTGGGGATTAAGGACACGGATGACCTATGTAATTATTCCAAATCACAGGAGGCGCCCAGGTCTTAGCATCCTGTGAGATGAGGGCTTTAGTTAGTGGGGATGAATCTTAGCTGCAGCAGCTATACTTTGTGATTCCAGCTGATTAGACAGCTGGAGTTTTACATAAATCACTTGCCTGGTGCTGCTTTAAAATTCCCTACGGAAAAGAGTCCCACTCCCCTTTTGCCCTGCGCGGTCTCCCCTCCAGATGTACGCCTGGGGGGAAACAGTGGCACGCATCTGGGAGAAGCCCTGACTGTGACACCATGGCCTTTTCCTGCCATATGCGCCTGATGCCCCACAGCAGAAGTCCCACATATGAACGCTGCAGGGAGCGTGTAGGTTACAGAATATGCTTGTAAAAAGTCTAGAATCAGGACAACAGTGACATCCGCTGCAGCACCACATGACTGTACTCACACACACACACGTAAAAAACTGATATAAACAGCTCACTTACTTATTCCAAGCTTGTCTGAGCTTCTTCGCGCTGTACACTGTAAAGCGGTCTGCAATGAGGAACAAACAAACAAGCAATTAAATCACTGCCACACCCCTGCTAAAACACAGACAAATAGACGTTCTACGTGCATGTCTCAGAAAATTACACCAAATTATATTTAGAAAATAAACTATTAAATGTTGCATTAATTAACTGTAAACACTGTAGCATACTGCAGTTTTACAAGGCCTTAATTTAGCTTAACTTTACAGAGAAGGCCTTTCTGTTAAATGCTGCCCTTTATTTTTGTGCTTCCACTGATTTGTGTAAATTTTCAGATCTTCTCATGTCTTAATTTGCTGCTGATGCAAACTAAACACACTGTGACGGATCACTGCCGCAATGCTGCCACTGTGCCAGTTTCTTCTTTTTTAGTCAAACATAATGGCAGCTGTCATTACATGTGATCTTTTCTGCTCATTTACAGCTCCATGTTTTTATTCTTGGATTCTACTGGAGTAGCTCTGCAAGTTTCACAGTTTCTCCCATCCGTCCACGTTCTTGTTTCTGTCTGAAACCAGTTTTAGCTCCTATCACCTTAAAGCCAGCCTGCTTTTGATTGGTAGCCCCTCATAAACAGAAAGTTTGAAAGCACCTGGGTTGGGCTTCTGTGTTCACAACCAGAGCTGCGTGTTTCTGATGATGAAATTAGGGACATTTGCTCTCAGTGACATCATATAGAGTCTGAAACTGAGCATTTAGAGCAGTCTGAAGCCTGTCTGCAGTTCATGTGATTTGGTGTTGTTATGCAAACATATTCAAAATTTTAAATACATTCAGGTGAAAGTTAATTGAAATATAAATAAGTAACAGCAGTAATGTTAATCACACAGCAAACCACAGCCTCGACTTCACTTCTTCTGCCCTCTGCCTCTGCAGACAGTACCTCAACCTGAAATCTGTATCTGACACCACCACATGTACAAAGGTCATGGTGTGAGCTCTGCCACAGAGGCATGTCTAAGTTCCTACAATAATATAACCCCTCTTTAATCTTTAATCTTTAAAATCTAAATATAATGCAAAGCAGGGCTGCTACTGTTGAGTGCCTGGCAGCAGCAAGAACAACACAGGTATAAGTAATACCTTTAACAATGTGCTGTTGAGGTTGAGCTGTGCTGGAAAGTTTGCTGGATCATCTTAAAGGAATGCGGCCCCAATCAGCGTAATTAATTCACCTTTCATTTGAGAAAGGTCTGCTGTGGTAAAGGCCTGCGACAACCAGGCAAACCAGTTCAGCGCCATTGCACAAAGTGCTGCTTCATGTATTAGTTTGCAGAAATGAGGAATGGAAAATGAATGAGATGCTCTTGAGCAATGCAGCGTGAGCTATGCGCTTCTGCTGCAAGGCCAAACCACATTAAATTGTCATAATTTTGAGAGGGGTTTGGTGAGGCAGTGTCTCCATACTTCCACAGCTATGCTCACTGTGCTGTGAGTGTGTACAGGCTCAGCGCTGCTCTCTTAATCCCAGCCAAAACTGCCATGTGGGCACGCAGTCGGGCCGAGCTGCCAACCGAGACAGCTACTACACAAGCTAGCCAGCCACCCAGCGAGCCTGTCCGTCTGGACTCCCACGCTGCTGGCCTAATCCGGCTAGCCAGCGACCCAACAGCGTATTCCAGCATCAGCCTGCAGCCTGCCAGATAGCCAGCAGTGGGTCCAGTCACCCAGGCTGGTGTCAGGAGGCTGGCCTGAGCTGGCCACAGCTCCCTGAGCACCAGGGGAGAACGCTGCCAGCTATGCAGGGAACCCAGATACAGACAGGGGGGAGGGGGCGCAGCCAAGTCTGGCTAGTAAAACATAACATACACATTTAAAGATCTAGTAGAAATTACATTTGGATATTTCTAGCATACTGATGGAAATATTGTCAAAAACTGTTTTGTGTCAGAATCAGAGACTACATTAATCTTAACTTCTGTCAAACTTCTGTCTTGTAGGATGTTTGTACCTGTCTGCACAGTGGAGTTGTACTGGAAAAGTCTTATATCAGTCCACCGTTCAAGGTTTAATTTTCAGATATGAAGTCAAAAGCCTGAGCTGCACCGTGACTGAGACCGAGAGCGGAGGGAGGCGGCTAAAGGGAGATACAGACTGGAAGTGAGGAAGTGTCTGTGGAACCTTTTCATTACCACAAAAATGTGAAAAATAAGTGGCGCCTTCACTCTGAGGCCAAGCCACAGCATCATATCTGAAAGCGAGGCTGGAAGGAAACAAAAAGGAAAGACGGGAGGGTACTGCATAATTTATGTAATGGTGATAGTGAAATATGTGATGAATCCCAAGCAGGAGGAGTGATACAGTCAGGGTGTTTTTGGTCAACAGGCGGCTAAGAAGAGCTTGGTGCTGCTGGGGGAAACTCTCAAGACTGACGCAACACTGCCATCTGCTGCTCACTGCAGCTTCAGGAATGTGCTGGATGCAGCTGGAACTGAAAACTGCATGCGTCCAAATTAGTTACAGACTTTTACAGTTACAAATATACAGAATAACACTCAAGTACGTTGTCTTTGCACTCATCTTTACATTTTAATCACATGTATTACACCTACGCTACCTCCTGCAGTAAGTCTTCACAACTCAGGCTGCCGGACAGAGAATCTTCAGCACCCTCATCTCCACTGACTAGTATCGTTTCAACGCCCTGCACTTTTTTGCGTTCAGATTATGCAGGCTAAGTTTAAGCACGGAGCATGCTGTCATTTGGATTATCTGAGATAAAGTGCTGGCATAATAAAAACAAAAACAAAAACTCTATATTAAGGTGTATTTGTTTTTCGGATTGATTTTGAATGCGGAGGTTCTTCACAATCAAAAAATCTAATTTTAATATCTCTGAATGAACTACGTACCTGCTACAATGTAACATTTAGAAGAACTTTTTCCTGAGTTCAGGTTAGACTTGAAGTGTACTTTGAGCACATTATAGTTCAGTTTCCCCTTTGTAATGTAATCTGCCTAAAAACGCTGTTATTACCGTTATTACTATTGCTCTGTAGGAGATCTTTTCCTACAGTGTGAATATCACTGTCTTGCTCTCACTCACAATATGCTGACTGTATCATGCTCGGGCTGTAATCCGTGTGCACTCAGAGGCATTATAGGGCTTCCCGAACACCTGGAAGCATCTCGTTCTTCCTGTGTTTGTTGAAAGTGCAGCCACAATAAGCCCCGATCACGCAGACGTCATATGAACAGATGCAGGGCTTGGAGGCTAGAACCAGGCAAAGCCGGGCATGTGCGTATGTTTGTGCGGCTGAGACAGCTGCACAGCTGTTCCGCACAGCATGCGAGAGGGCTAACAAGAGCCAACTGTTGCCATGGCCACAGGATGCAAGATCACATTAGTATGGGCCGTGTGTGGATGTGACCACGAGAGTCACCCCAGTTGGTCTCTAATTGGCCACTGGAGATCGGAGGCCGGGTCACATACAGTAGCTTTGTGATGCCTCACTGCCCCACACCCTCACTCTAACTCTCTTCATGTCCATCCTCGCCTGGCCCCTCTTCTCGACTCCAGCTCTTCTTCTCCCCATCGGTTGACACTAATCTGCGATCCCTCTATTCATGTCCTATCTAAAAAGCCCTAATGAGCTCCCAGAGGGCACGGCTACCCTGGCAGAGCTGCCACCCCCACTCCTGCTGCTGGCGCACTAATGGGGTACAGTGAGCTTTTGGTAGGCCGCGCTATTGGTTCGTTTTTATGACGAGCTTCAGAGTACTGAGAGAACAAACGACAGTGTGGCAACCAAACAGCAGCAGCAGCAGCTTCCACAGCTTTCCTAAAAAAAAAAGTGGGTGCTAAAGTGCTAGCATGTAGGCTAGAGAGTTAGCATAACGCCGGCTGTCAGTCAGAGTTAGGTAGAGTCACATTATGTGGGTTATATGTGTTAGCTTAACAAACTATCATGAGTGACAATAGTGCAATGCCATGTATTTAGCATGCATTATGTTAAAAAAAAAGCCCCTATACTGTTCAATAAATCACTAATCAAAAGCTATGGTAGGTAAAAAAAACAAAAAACATGGGTCCATGCCAACTTTTTAGCATGCTGTCAGATTTCATTGTACAAAAGGTCATGTCAAATGATGTCTACAATCACACATGTGCTGTGTAACAATAATATACAGCTTGTACAAAGAGCAGCGGTCACAACAAACAGCCCAGCTCTTTAGCCAACACTATGGTAAGTTTTAGAATCTATTCATCTGTAGGACAGGGCTGTCACAATGTCACATTTACAACACAGAATTATCTTGGCCAAGACAATTCACGATAAAGAGATCTCCACATTTAGTATCTATAATAATAATAATCATTTGTCTATGAGAACCATTATAATTCCCAGTAAGCAGCGAGGGATGAATGCAGTCGGCGTGTGTATTACGACTTCACGACATGAGAGGTCCTACCTGGTTTAAAGTGAGGCAAGGAGTTAACACCAGGCCATGTGTCCTCAGTTGGAGTGCCAAGGACCTGAAAAAGGCAACAAGGATGGAGAGAAGAATGTAAGCAAGTGATAATAAAAAAAAAACAAAGAAACAAACATGGATTGTCCTTCTCAAAGAAATGATTAGGATAATTGTGATTTTGCACAAAATGTTAACATGATGGAAAATGAATCACGTTCCTTTATCAACATTTTAATTGCAAATGTTATAGGCTGCTTTGTGGTTAAATACAGTACATAAAGCTCTTAATGTGTAAGTACTCATGTAAGTACTAGCTTCTGCCTAAGTGCTGATGTAAGTACTGATGATAAACTTTAAATTCCAGCACAAAGGCGTCTCCCTTCTTGTGCAACAATAGAGCTCTCACGCACACAGCCTGGCTTTAGGATGACAAAACGCAGAGCAGCGGACATGCCTTTGACGTGACCCATCATAGCTAAACAACATAATAGTTTCCAGACTGCCCACTTGGTCTGATCTACAACACACTCATATGGTAGAACTGTGGAACTGCTGCATGTCTACTCCCTGCTAAGAGTACAGTGCATGCAAACACTGAGTGGAGGTGTGCTGTGGGATAAATTTGTTTCAGATGCTGGCAAAGCTGAGAGGCAAACAAAAGAAGGCTCAAAGCAAAAGTTCAGGGCGAGTTGTCTACTTCCAAAAAGTCTCTCCACAACTTTGTGTCAATTAAACAGCTAACAAGACCTCACTCATTCCTTTGACTTGGAAAGTATGTTGATTTTGTTACTCATATTCAAATCAGTCCCAAAACACAAAACGATCAGTTATGTGGTTAAAATGACGCTTTTTTTTATTTTCTGATATTTAAGAAACCCAAAGGTATTTCGAAAAAATCTGGGGCTGATTTTGGCATGCATGCCATGCAAATGTTATTCATAGTTGATGTAACAGTGAAAAATCTCCACCAGAGGGCAGTAGGGCACCATAAGGCAGACTTGAGCAGGACTTGAGGAAAAGCAGTCAGGGGTTCCATGCGAGCTTAGCTGCTGCACTTCATTCAAAAATCTTCCAATATTGTATTGTTTGTCTTTGGAAGCAACATTCACACAAGGCAAGACTTCGGTTGAGAACAGAACTGTGGGCCAAGTACAATGAAGGGAGTAAGGTGACTGCATCATTGCTGAAGGGAGTAGTAAATCCTTCGGTTAGCCATTTCCACTGACTTCCACCATCTGATCTCTTGTCTACTACTGCTAGACTGGTGAATGTAATCTGAAAACTGCATTTGCCCTTGACAGAACCTGATTATCAAAGACGGCACTACTTTCATTGTACTTTCAGTTTGGATAAGTATGGTCCTGATAAGACAGGTGTGTTTTCTGCCAGCACGGTTTGGCAGGGCAGAGAATTGAGGAGGTAAGCTTGTGAGTGTTAGAGGGGTGACTGGAAGGTGAATGAGGGGGCATGTGAGAGGATCTGAGTTTGCTTGGTAGAGCTGAAATCATTTTGCATTATTGATGTATCGGTTCTGTGGCCTTTGAAGTGCAGAGGGAGTGCTGGGTGGAGGGCTGGCTGTGAATGTCAGAGTCTTTATGAGGACATCACACTGGGGAAGAGGAGTAGCAGCAGCAGCACAGCTCGGGGTCTAGTCAGTCATCAGCCAGCTCGCTTAAAGCTTCTAACTTCACGGTGCCTCATACTAATGATCAATAGCCCTCTGGGCCAATGAGCAATGATCACAGTGCAGTTAGCATGGTATAACGCTTTAATTTGGCTCTGCTGCATATCTGAGGTACAATGTAATGATGAGCATGAGATGAAATTATGGATTTGAATGTTGTAGGGTCCAATACATATACATGGCTAAAGGTGGGTCAGTGGTTGAGGACAAGTTTAGGATCGTAAAACTTGGATAAAAGTGAAAGAAAGCAGACACAACACTTGCTGCAAAAAGACGTTCTTCAAATGTCAGTGCTTAATCTGCAGACTACCTCAAGTTCTGAGATACTTTTAAGGGTGTCTTGCAACCACAGCATGTTGAAGATGTACTGTCTGACTTTTAAAGACATTCAATCAGATATTGATATTATATTAATTTCTCTGAAAGACTTCTGTAGACATTAAGACTGGTAGCTATTATCATACCCAATACGATTCATCTTGTGAAACAGTTTTTAAAGTAATCGCTGTTTCAGTGTCACTTTGCTCAACACAGTTATTTATTGTAAGGCTGTAGTTATGAGGGCCAACGCTAGGGGGCACTAACCTAAAAGAATATTGGGATGGATGTTACCCTTCTCCTAATCATAACCCTACACCACTTTCCAAGTCTGTATTTTAAAGAAGCCCCCTATTAAAGGGGAGTTTTTACCTCCTGCCTTTCAACAAATGCTTGCCTTTTGACTGCTGAATTCTTGTATGGCCTTGCCTTTAGTTAATTCTAATTTCACAGCTATCGTGCCTGTTAATATCAGGCTAGCTATTTTACTAAACAGTAGTAGGAGTGCAGCGTTTGTGGCTTTTACTTTATAATTCCTCATTAAATCTTGATGATGGTAATTACATGGCTTCAAAGTGTCATGACTCAAATACCTGACTCACTAACTGCCACCACACGACCATGTGTGCTCATACTGAATGGCAGGGTCCTAGCTGCAAGAAATCTACAGCAAATTCTAGACTAAACTTGACTTTACTATATAACATTAATAATGAGGACAAAAGCAAAAATGGAACGAACAAGAAAATGAGCAGGCTGCAACGTCCTGCTACTTTTGCTAGAAGGCTTTCCCTGTTCAACATAGAGATGGATGTTCTGGACAAATAGCTGCTGCTTGCTTCCTGTGGGGCACAGTCTCCCCTCTCTATATCCCACATGGGAAAATAAAAGCCCCCCCTTTTCTCGGGCAGTGAATTCCAAACCCAGCACAGACCCAGTAATGGATATATGAAGCAGCCTGTTGAAAGGGAGGACGGGGTGATCCATCAGGGAGGGCAGGTCTGGGCTGTATTCATCTCTGAATATTAGTGAGTGTGTGGAGAGTCTATGGAGGGAAAGATGGACCATAGACAGAGAAAGCACTGCCACAGAGAAATCCCTGTGGTCATGACCCTAGGCTCTGCATGCACATTCTGCTGCACATACATTACCCCCCCCCCCCAGCAGCAAGGTTACAGACCACCCATCCAGCCAGACACAAACAGTATGTCCGACCTTCACACAGGAACCCTCTTAATTATGTTTAGGTTGCCAGACAGAGAATAAAGAGGTTAGAGAGATCTGGCTAGTCAATGCATTGAAATCAGGCCACACAGACTTATTGCAATGAACAAGACAGCTGACATATGTATATAAGATGTGTTATGCTTAATTAACAAACAGACGCAGTGGTTGCGTCTGTTTGTGTTTGCCTATGCAGAGCCTACAGAGAGGGGGTTTCAACCTATGCACTTTTACTAATTTTAACACTCGGTTTCACTTCAGCTCTTTGTATGTTATAACTTCACTCTTCACTCAACAGCACAAGCAAGAGTTGTTTATGACACTGCTCCTTGGTGACAATTAACAGCTACAACATGCAGACCATGGTCTGCAAAGCTGACTGTAGGCTGCAGCACGCAGCGTGGTTCTGTGGTGTGTAGGACCACCACAGAACCACGCTGGATCCCCTAAGGGGAAATTACGGTTCAGTAGTGGTAGTGTGTTGGCAGTCTGTTGGTAGTCCGCGGGCAGTTACCGACTGCCCGTCTACCTGTGAAAAGCGCCTGTTGTCAGATGGGGGCAGGGTCAAAAACGTGGTACTACTGGTGTTGTGGGCTACTCTTGCTTGTGTTGTTGTTGGTCCATCAGCCAGCCGTGGAGAAGAGCGAAGCTATCACAAAGATCTGAACGGAAGTGGGGTTTTTTTTCACACTTCTCCCATTCCCGGTGAACTCCGCTGTCCCTCCCTTCCCTGTTCTGGCACACTTGTCAACCAATCAGCATTCGACTGACACACAGCGTCATCCACGTCGAGCAATGTGCAGTCGGGATTTTGGAGGACTGCATGGGAACATATTTGCGGTGGGTGAAAACCCCTCTTCGTAGGCTCTCCGTAGGCAAATACATATGCAAAAGGACACAATCGCTGTACCATAAATTAAGCATTAGTCTGACAGAATAGAAGCTGTTCTTGCCCCAAAGTAGTTGATTTGTTTAAATCATATCTAATCAGCTTTTCTATGGCTCATACCCAAAATACATCTCCCATAACGTGAGCTCAGTATCACATAAAGAATAGCCATGTCTTCCAAACTCCAGACCTCGGTGCAATGCAGCAGGCTATATTCTCAGACTTCCCTCTACAGAAGACTTGCAGCTGTGTTCAAAGACTAAGTAGTGCTGTTTGAAAAGTCAACCTGTTCACAAGTGGAAAAAGTCATTCTCAGACCTTTCTGATAGCAAACATTTAGACTCTGCTGAGTCCCCTACTGAGTCATGCCAGTAAGCTGCAAATACAGCCACCTAAAATTACAGGCTGGTCCGGGGCAGACCCCATACCGATCCGCGGCCCGTCCCCGGCTGGTGCTCGGCTGTAACGAGCTCCCCCACTGATTACACAGTGAATGCAGCACCAGCTGGTAACGCTGCAGAGCACAGTGTGTGGAAACAAGGTGCACTGCTTCATCTATCCACAAGGGGGTGATAATGGAACCTAGCAGCTGTAAAACTGCTGTTTTACCTTTACCCAATGCTGCTGTTACAGAATAAACACAATATATTATCCTGACTATTGTGTAAAAGAATCATACCTTTAACTAATATATTAAAAAACGTTAAGACTGAGCAAGGCAGAAGGTTGAAAGCCACGCTTCCTGTGTACACTTACTGTATTCCTGATTATGCCTACTCTGTACCATGAAAGCACAAAAAATGCATTTATCTGACTGAAAAGAACAAGAGTTTTATACAAAAAGGGGAAAAAACACAATATAACTTGGCTTCTGTGCCGTTAATGTTCATGCTGAGACTCGTGTGAGCAAATGCATTTTCACAAACCTGATTCAAAAGAGTGAGCAAGGTTCTGACATCACAGCGATACACTGCAGAGTACAGTATATGCATGTGTTGTCTGCCCCTCAGATGTGGCATACCTCTGCTGAATTTACAGTGCAAGGGATGTAACTGATGAAACTATCACAGTGTTCAGGAACAGCCGATGGGAGTTGGACCGTTGTTTAAACTGTACATTCTGTCATTAGCAGTAAAGTGGGCACCCATTCCATTCTAAAAGCGCTCCCAGCCCCCACCGGCTGGGGCAACTATTGGCGATTCCGCTGCTCAGTGTCAAACTTAATTTGCATGACAGCACTGTGCCAGATAGTCTCTCACCTTCAGATAGGTGAGTCTTCTCCTCAACCATGTAAAACCTGGAAAATGTTTTTTTTTTTTATCTCTTTGGTGATTTTAAACTTAAGTGTTGACCTTACACTCGCCACGTGTTGTC
>VVAS01008446.1:4184-14665 GCA_015103295.1 Ptychochromis oligacanthus
GATATGCTTTTTCCTCTATCAACATCATTAGGTTGCACTCATGAAACATCCCAAACCGTCATGTGGTTTTCCCAGATTCTGTTCTGGGTCTTATTTTGTTTGCCTTGAACCCATCCAGGCTCTTTTGAATCTATGTCACTGCTACAATGACGTCACTCAGAGGGCTTTAAGAATCAGCTACCTCTGTGCAATAAACACTACAGCCTCAAGGAGGTGTTGGTGTTTGGCTTTATCTTCTGGTTGTGATGAATGACTAGTTCCCCTCTCTGCAGAAACACTTTTTACCCACCTGCCAGCGTTATGCCCACAGACTGATGAATGCAACAAATCCGCGACAAAAAGCTTGATACCAAAGCGATGCATTAGCTGTAATTTTTTTTTTTTTCCCATTGCCACCAATACATGAACACGCGAGCAAGCGGCTACGCTAAGCAACGTCTCCACAGAGAAACAAACATTGGCTCAAAATCTACAGCGAGCTCAAACACAAGAGGATTACAGCCATAGAACAGTAGTTTGGTCTTTTTTGATCAAAATAAAGGATTTAAAGTATACTTTCATATATAAGCAATAAAAAATAAGTAACATCTCAATACTCCAATAATAACTCTTACATTAATATTGTGCTCATTAGGATTCTATCTCTTTACATATATTTTATTAATTCTTATAGATATTTATATATATATTATTTTTCTTGTTTTGCGTCCCCATGCTGCAGGGACTGTGCAGCACCTCCAGCTGTCGACAGTGCAAAGACCTCATTGATATGGTTTATGAATGGAGACCTGATCACTGTGGCTGATGGGAGTGTGGAAGGCAATCAGTGGTTAATGATGAGATGGTATGAGGCTGACGGTTAGCACCACAGAAGGTCCAGAGGAGCAATCCACTTCAGAACTTTAGGAGGAAATGGTCCAGAGCGATTATCCACTCAAAAGATCAAGAGCAACCATCTACTGCAAAAAGATGAACCACCAGAAGACCAGGAGGGCCAGTGCTTTGGAGAAGTTCAAAAGGACAGAACCGATCCCCTGTTGAAGGTTAAGGAGGTCCATTTACTCTAGAACTTAAGGAGGAACCGTGAACTCCTGAAAGCCAGGAAGAGGAGGTCCTTCTCCAAGGGCTGGTTGTACTAACAGGGCTTATGCCAGGTGTTAACCTACGTTAGTCATAAGTTGGTGTTCTAAGTGAGACCTGATAGTAATGATAGTTGCACCATCCAGCCTTAAGTCTTCTTCTTGCTAATCTTGGCCGTTTCTTAAAACCAGAAAGTAAAAGTCTCTCTTTTGTGAGAGTGTCCTGAACCAAGATAGATTGCCTAGCCTAGCATGTTTTTTGATAGTGAGAAAAACCAGAGCTCCTGGTGAAAACCTCAGAAACATTAAAAACATACAAACTCTACATAGAAAAGTACAGCCCAAGTTCTAATCCAGGATCCTCTGAACCACTGAGCTGCTATTTCTATACAGCTTGTAACACTACAAGCAATATATCAAGTTTACAATGAGCAGACTAGAGAGACTGGAGAAAGGAAAGGAAAAATCTGCTAAAGATACAACAATGAGGAGCTGATTGAGAGGTTTCGATTCTGTATGAGATATGTTTGAACTGCCTGGAGAGCTGTCACTTGCAGTTTGAGTTGGACCATAACCCAGCATGTGGTGGTAATGGCATTTTTCACACCAGTAAACGCTGGTTAATTATCTCCATTATATCCCCATATACCTGTGTGCTCGGGGGAAGACTCTCAAACCACTAGTCTGATGGATCTTTCAAAGAAGCATGTTTCCTTGTCTTGCTCAGAAGGTCTTTCTACTTTTTCTGTCTACACTCAGGTCAGGAAACTTATTTATTTAGGTCCTAATCTCCTGCTTCGTCTTGATTGCTATCAAGTTACACTACTTGGCAATCAGTGTGTCCTTGTGATGACGGTATACCTCTAATGATGTTTATATTTTCTTATTTGCGATGTAGTAAAATTTGCTTTTCTTTTCTTTGCTCCAAATCAAAAATGATAAATTAGCAAGAAAGTGAATGCTGTTAGGCAGCAGCCATCTTCATGCGTGCATTCAAGTGAACAAGAATTGCTAAGACCGGGTGTACTTAAGATAGGCTTAAGTTTGGTTGGTGCAACCAAGATAAAGGTACATTTTAAAGATTGTTCTTGACAAAGATTGACTTAGCAGTTAGAACTAGGTTTAGTAAAACCAGCTGGTGCAACTGTCCCCTAATATCAGACACGACCAACCTATCAAGAAGGCTAGAATGTCCTCTTCAGTGACTAAACTCCAGAAGACTAAAAGGCCAGTCAGGACATCTAAGACCTCTAAGAAGGATAATCCACTCTGAAAGCTAAAGAGGGACCGTCCACTCCAGAAGTTCAGCAATGAATTGCTGCTCTAGAAGTTTAAAAATTAATGACTCAATCAAGAAGTTCAGGAAGGATGATCATCGAATGATCCTCTCCAGGAAGCACTTCAGTGGAAATATGAGTCAAACTCATGTCTAATGAAACACAGAGCTGAGGGGTGACGGACAAACAATTCAGGACCCTGTAAAGTACCGAAGGTCTTCAGGAGACACTGTCCTTGTGTTCAGACATGGATTGTGGTCCAGACTTATTTTGGGTTTAGCGGCACAAACGTACATTAGCTCAAAAGAGTCCAGAGTGTAAACCAGTTAGTTTTAGGATTTCCCGTCAGACCTTTCAGGCTCCAAGTGGTTTAAAACATTCAAAACCAGATGAGTCCTGATCCAAAGATGTCCAAAAAAGTTTAAGGGTAGCTAGTCACTGCTGCCTGTTTCTGGGCTAGACGTCGCAGCTCCTCCCTGATAGCCTTTATAAGAGAGGCGGAGGTGTGGGCGGAAGGTGATGCATCCTCCGGTGGATACTCGGGAGTTGGTGAGGTCAGGAGGAGAGGTGGGGCTGATGGGTCCCGCAACGAGGAGCTGGGCATCTGGAAAACAGAGGAAGAGGAGAACTCAGGAAACGACAGCACCTGTGGAAAGAAAGGAGAGAGGGTGGACTTGTCAAGACTGCTCCAAACATTTCAGCTACCACTCTACAAAACAGAACTACTTTCTTTGGTCCTGTTTGGTGTGATTTCGTAACTCACACTCTCTCTGCTGGCTCCTGGTCTGGACAGGTCCTGGTCTGAGTGCTGCTGGTTCCAACTGGAGCCAGTGGGCCCCGACATGCTGCGACCCACCCCAGGGTATGCACCAATCTGACTGGACAGACCCACTTGAGTCAGGTGGTGGAGCTGTGCACCTGGAGAAATCAGTCAGGAAATGCAACAGATACGACAAGTGTAAGCCCCTATGTGGAGAAAAGAGTGTTACTGGGTTTAGATGACATTTTATCACTATTCAATGTGTAAATCATCAATCTGTAAAACATCCGTGTGTAAATCATCACAACAACAAACTGATAATACAAACACAGTCATATTAGGTTTGGGCGGTATCACATTGTTGTTTGGCTTTTTTAATTCTTGTCAGAGGCTGTGCATAAATACAATGACCACACATGAGAAAAGATCCTTTGTACCAGATGTAGCTGCAGTCTCTGGGTAGGTACATACAATATTAGAATGATTTTATTAAGAAATCTTGAGGGAATGATTATCACTACTGTCGAAAAAGACTCATTTTTCAATAAATTGATAGAGACACTATATTTTGGTCATGTGTTGTAGTGCACTGCATGAAAACACCACCAGAGGGCAGTTTCTACTGCTGGAACATTCAGCTGAGCTCAGTGAGGTGTGAAGAAAAGGAGTATGAAACAAAGCTAAGTAACTATTACACTGTTTGGGAGTTTTTTGGGTTTTGTTCTGTCGATAAAAGTGAGCCAAGCAACACAGATGACGCTGCGTGAACTATTTATCTCTCAAAAATTTCAGTTACGAAGGATAACACTTCAAACTGCCAGTTTGCTTCATATCCTTAGCTACAATGACTTCTATCACAATAATTTTTTACATGAACAGCTACATATACCAGAGACTCCAGTGAAATGTTAGGAAGCTATGAAAAAGTTGACACCACTCAAACCTGCTGTGGGGTAATGTCAAAAACAGCAATGTGAGATGTTATTGGTTTGTTGCAGTGACTGTACCTGTACTGCCTCCTACAGGTCGAGGTCTAGAGGAGGAGGGTGGGTCCTCATACTGCCCCCTGTTGGAGTAAACTGACTCCTGCAGCTGCTCTCCAGTAGAAACATACCCTCCTGAGGCCAGGCCCTGCCTGAAGCACAGAGAATAAGCTCTGGCACAGGAACAACACACAGACCTGGACCTGGTTTTAGGTGTACTGATACTGACCTCTGCAGCAGGCCCTGGACTGATGTGGGGGACATCCCCAGCTCTGCATACCTCTACAGGAAGAAGAGAGAGAAGAAAGTGAAAACTGAACAGGGATTCCTGACAGAAATATTTGGCTTCAGCTGCAGGTCGACACACTCACTGCAGAGAAGGGGCTGTGGGAGGGGACTGCTGGGTAAGAGCCCCACTGCCGGCCCGGGGGCCGGCTCTGGGGGGAGGGGCTGGGCAGGGCAGGGCTTACCCCGCTTACCCCGGCGCTGCCCTGAGAGGACGGCGATACCAGGGCGAAGGCGTCATCCAGGAGGGAGTGCATTTGCTGCCGGGCCTCTTCAATGGAGGGCTGGGGGGGCATGTAAGGGGGCGGGGCTGGGGCCGGGTCAAACACCTCGTCCGTTGGTGAGGGACTTCCATGGTCTGGGGGCAGGTCGGGGTCTGACTGTGAGAAATAGGACAGAACACCGAGTTAGTGCTCTGTGTGTATTCGACAGGGATCAGTACGAGTCCCTGTGTTACTCAGATTTCAGTAACATTTATTGTACAGCTCAGCTCTGCATATCCACTTTTATGCTGACGATACCATCAATACTAGTTCAGACCAGATGTCTACCTCCAGAACAATGACTATATTTCTATGAATGCTTATAACAGGTCACATATCAAGGTTAGACCTACCTTGCTTATTTGATGGTTAAATTTTGTTTGCCTCACCATGTAGGCCACGTTGTTGAGTCCGGGGTATTTCCTGTAGGTGGCACTCTGATCGGTAAGCAGCCGGTCTCTGTCTGTGTCAGGAAGACTTCCAGGTCCTGGCTGAGCCCGCCGACTCCGAGGAGAGCGCCTCCCTCTGGTAGAAAAACATACAAATTTACAGTCAGTGTAGCTCTTTAACTATGTGGGAACCAGACTGGAGAATAATAAACTTAGCTTTGGTGCCAGCACTGATTTTAAGATTTTAATGTGTGTTATACTTCTTTTATTGAGTGAGTTCTGATATATGATTTCTGTGGAGTTCATGGTATATCCCAGGGTTTCCTGCCATCCAGGCATCCCTGGAAAACCTCCAATGGGAGGGAAGATACTTGAACTCCCTTGCTTGGTAACAGCTGTCCTCCAGCCCAAAGAGAGAAATCGACCATTTTCCACCACAGCCTCAGACTTGGACGTGCTTTACACGCCAACAGAACCACATCACTTGCAAAAAGCAGGGAAGTGATTATAAGATTCCTGAAACAGACACCTTCTTCACCTCAGATACAAGCTGAGATCTTGAGATGCATGAATATCACAAACAGGATCAAAGACAAGGGGCAACCTGGCGGACTTTTTTGTTTTTTTTGTACCATGGCGCCCCCCGAGGCAGACGTGTTTGCTTGCTCTGCTCTTGAATGCCGGCTTTTTTCTTCATGTCTTTTGTTTTTTGCTTTTTCTGCAGTGCACAAATGCCATGCACGATCATATCACAAACAGGCGCTGCTGGACATCACCAACTCAGTCTTTTTGAATTTACTGGTTTTATACCACCAGAACTACAATTCATTGTTCGCTCCAGCAACCACCACCACCACCACCCCCAGGAAGGCCCTGAAGTACCGAGCTCGAGTGAGCAAGCTGACCCCTGGCTTTCAGACGAAGTCCCAGGATGCGCTGTTCAGCTACAGACTCACTCCGTACATCAAGGAGAACGGACCGCAGCCTCCGGTGAGGCTGAAGGGGGAGGTGTGTGTGTGTTTATTAACAACTTGTGGGGTGAAGATATACAGACTGTTGATAAGCATTGTTAGCCAGATGTGGAGTTTTTACTGCTGAAACGCCGTCCCTATTATCTACCGAGGGAATTCACTGCTGTGTTTTTGGCCGCTGTTTACATCCCCCCCGTGAGCCAACTCCATGGCAACGCTCAGCAAACTCCACAATGTTATTTTTTAAATATTATCAACAAGTCAACATTTCCACCCGTGATAAGAACACACTGGATCACGTCTACAGTAACAGTAATGCGGTGCGTACAGGGCTGTACCCCGCCCCCACTTCGGACACATCTCTCTTCCTGTACCCGCCCTATAGACAATGACTGAAACAAATAAACCCTGTTACAGACAAGTTCAACTCTGGACCCCAGAGACTGACAGCACCTTGCAGGACTGTTATGCTTGGACAGACTGGGATGTGTTTAAGGCTGCAGCCACTCAGGAGGACTCTTCTGTCAGCATACAGGATTATGCTGGGTATGTGACTGGGTACATTAGCACTTGTGTTGTTAACATCATGCCCACGATACAAGTCAGGAAGTTCCACCAACCAGAAGCCCTGGATAAACAGTCAGATACGTCACATGGTGTGTGCTCGCCCTCTTGCATTTAGATCAGGCAATGAGACGGAGTACAAAGCTGTGAAATATGGACTGAGGAAAGCCATCATAGCAGCCAAGAGACAGTACAGAGAGAAGCTGGACGGCTTCTATTCTACTGCTGACTCCAGGCGGGTGTGGCAAGGCCTACAGCACATCGCCGACTACAGGACCACCACCAGCATCATCAGCTCCATAGACAGTCTGCCGGATGATCTCAACACCTTCTACACCCGCTCTGAGACCTCCAGCTACAGCACAGAGAGGAAGCACACATACACCTGGTCCACCTGGCCGTCCTCCCCTCCCCTAACGGTCTCATCAGGTCAGGTACCTAAAGCACTGAGGAAGATCAAGCCCCGTAAGGCAGCAGGACCAGACAACATCCCTTGGCGGGCTCAGAGCATGTGCCAACAAGCTGACTGATGTTCTCACCTCCATCTTCAACCTTTCCCTGAGCCAGAGCACCGTTCCCTCTTGTTTCAAGACTACATTCATCGTCCCCCTTACCAAGAAGAGCCCACCCACCTGCCTAAATGATTACAGGCCAGTAGCACTCACTTCAATCATCATGTGTTTTGAGAGTGTGGTGCTGGCCCACATTCAGAGCAGCATACCGGACACTCTGGACCCCCTGCAGTATGCCTACCGATCCAACAGGTCCACCTCAGATGCTATCGCTGCTGCACTCCATTATTCCCTCTCCCATTTGAAGAATAAAGACTCCTACGTCAGGATGCTGTTTGTTGACTATAGCTCCGCCTTTAACGTGGTCATCCCATACAAACTCGTTCATAAACGGTCTACACTTGGCCTGCACCCCACCCTCTGTGACTGGCTCCTAGACTTTTTGACTGTCAGGCCCCAGTCTGTCAGGATTGGTAACAGGACTTCATCCAGCATTATTACAAACATGGGCACTCCACAGGGATGCGTCCTTAGCCCTATCCTCTATGCCCTGTTCACCCACAACTGTTTCGACTATCACAAGGACAGCATTATCCTAAAGTTTGCGGATGATACAGCAATGATAGGACACATCACTGGCAGGGATGAAGCAGCCTACAGGAAGGAAGTGGCCAGTCTAGTGTCATGGTGTGAGGACAACAACCTCACCCTCAACACGGACAAGACGAAAGAGATGATAGTCAACATGAGGAAGGAGAGGAGACCCCATCGGCCACTGTTCATTGGGGAGCTTGAAGTGGAGCGGTTGAGCTGCTTTAAATACCTGGGTGTCTACATCAGTGAGGACCTCACTTGGACACAACACCTCTCACAACTCTTTCTCCCACTGCCATCAGACTCCTAAACACTTGACATGCATTTATAAACGTGGTCTACCTCAATTTGCACATAGAGCTGATGCAGCACACTAAATTCCATAAATATGTACATAGCTTATTGCAGCTCAGTTTCTTTTATTTTATCTGTATAGCTAAATTTTTTGCATAGCTTATATTTCTGTATAGTTATATTTTTGTATAGCTCATATTTCTACTGTATTTCTCATATGTTGCTTTTATAATTGCTTTTATTGTGTAATTATTATTTATTTTTATCTATTTTATACATGGATTTTTTTTAGATTGTTTGGCATCTGTTGTGGACAGCAAAGAAAGAATTTCATTGTACAGGGAAACATGTTTCCTTATTGTGACTATGACAATAAAACTTTGAAACCTGAAAGTTGAAAAACCTGAAACTGAAACCTAATATTCAGTCAGTGTGTTCATGACACACTGAGCTGAGGAAACGGACTTAGCAGCTCTCACTTTGGTTGTACAAGGACTGGATGGCTTTTAACAGTCCCCGACTCCCACTCAGCTGTTTATCTTCACAATCAGAAGCTGTTCACTGAAGATCATGAAAGTAAGAATAAACTGCTGCTTTTCATTTTTTAGCTCAGGTAAGGTCTGTGGTTTACACATTCGGATAACAAGCAAAAGACCGGCGGTTTGAGGAGGAGACACAAATCCCTTTGGGGTTGGATTAGGAAGAGTATCAGGTGTAAAATAAAATCTGCCAAATCAAACATGTGGAGCTACCGGCTTTTGCTACCCCTGGTGAATAAGGGAGCAGCCAAAAGTAGCTTCCTTAAGGTCTGACCTTTTCCTGGAGTCGGTAGGGGTTGGGGGTGAGGCGGCGTCGGCCTGCAGGATGCAGTCCATGTGGTCATGGGCGGAGCTGTAGAGTCGCTGCGCCGCCTCGCTCTGAACAGGACCGTCCCCGAATGCATCCATGATGTCATCCATGGAGGGAAACTCGCACTGGCCCCGCCTCTTAGCACGCTGCCGCAGTTTGTTCCTGTGATGCTCGATCTCTGACTTGTGCCTTAGTGCCACCTACAGGAACACAGGGACGTTAAGTTACATTTAAAACGACCTTGAGGCGAGCAGTGACAGACTGTGTTATTTTGCGATCGGCTCACCTCTGTGTTGACCTTTTCAGTGAGGGAGGGGCTTGGCTGCGATGGGGCGTGTGGCTGCGGTGGGCTCGGTCGTGGCTGCATGGCGATGAGCTGCACCTTGTTGGCCTGACGACGGGTGCCGTCAGATGATCCACGGGACAGACGGTCAACGTGGTCAAAAATGGAAGATGAGGACAGAATCTCGTCCGGACCACTGCCTAATGGAGAGGTCAGAGATCAGAGATCAGAGATTTGTTCTTTAATAAAAGGTCAAAGTTGAGAGAAGACAAAGACCAAAAGAGAAGTGACAGCTCAGACTCCCAGCATGCATTTCATCAGTGACCATCCACCCGATTTTAAATGTGCAGCTTGAATCAGATTCCAGAGTTCACATTTGGTGACACATTTTGCAGTGACAAAGCACTGTGTCTTCTTCTGCATCATATTTGTATTTGAGGCCTCAGCATGTTAGTAAAGCTATCCACCACACTGACAACATCCAGACCAGACTTGCAGAGTTATACAACTGCAAAAAACAACTGTGATGGCAGCAGACATTATAAATAATTTGGGAGGAAAAAGAAGAATTTATTTTGGTGAAGTTAATGTTTGAAAGCCCTGACAAATAATTAGCTCTGTCTCTGCAGCACCACATGTGACCCACTGTTGATAGAAAATGTGCATCAGAGCAGCTGTACATGAGAAAGTGGTGATGCCTCGGCATGGTAACGTACCCATCTTGCTCCTCCCTTCAGGCAGGCGGTGCATTAAACGGAAAAGACAAAGTTTGGTGAAAGAGAACAACAGAGCAGAACCCTCCATCCTCTTTTTGCAACCCACTCATCACAAATACTCAACCTGATGACGTCACCGTAACTCTCACCATTTTTGGGCATCTTCCTGTGCTGTTTCCCCTCACTGGGCGTGGCCACAGGTCGGGTGCTTTCTTCTGCTGACTCCCTGCCGCTCGACTGGTCGCTTCCTAATGAGTCGCCGTCCGATGGGCTGAGCCTGACGACAGACACGAAAGGCGAGTCTGTTCAGTCTTACAAATCATTTCAACTATGATTTATTTTTCTCTCTGGAGTCCATAAAGTTTCATCAAAAGTTCTGGTTAAAATCTAGTCTCTTCTTGATTTAATGATATTTGAGATATATCTGTAAAAATGGCTGAAACTGATTAGTCCAAATGAGAAAGCATCCTAGTATAAAAGTTTTTGGACATTTTAGGAAATTCAGAACAATTCTGCCTTCTAAAGAATCAGAACATATTTCTGGATATTTCATTTTTTAGGTAAAGTTCCCTAACCTCCCCCTGCGGCGGCTCGACCGGGCTGCCTTGGTGGATGATCCTTTGGATTTGGGGGTGTTGAGGTCTCCGCCATCAGAGGGCGTG
>VVAS01008450.1:3086-17455 GCA_015103295.1 Ptychochromis oligacanthus
AAAGCTCCTGGAAAGTCAAACCTCATTTAATACAGAACAGACTTTTTGGTCCATTTTCTGGAGTAATCATGTACCTGATACTCAACTGGCATGACTCCAATAGATTATTTTTTATGAAAAGCTTATAAATAAATACATTTTGAATCCTAAATATAGCAACAAATTGCTAGAAAAAATTGATTTTTTTGAACATTTAATAATTACTTGGTTAACTGACTGATTGGTTGATTGATAGGTCCATTCCCCTTTTCAAGTTTACAACAATACACAACAGACACTCAGTTTCTCCAAACAATGTCTTTATTTTAATAAATATTAAGCAAAAGGCTTCCTTTGTAGTCTTCTGCACTGATTTAGCTGCTTTTATATAAGCAAAAACCTTCAAAGGGGATCAGTTGTGCTTTACCTTGTTTTCTGGCTGCTATAATTTTATAGTGTTGGTTATTTATGTTTATTGTGGCCAAAGTTTCAGATAATGAGTTTAAGCTGAAGTCCTCTGCTACAGAAACAGGACTTTCATAAAGAGGGTACAGCTCAAAAGCACATGGTGCTGCCCCTCTCCAGGGTTCCAGAATCAGCCAATCAGAAGACAGTATAGGGAAGGGAGAGAACTAAAGCAGAGTGTTTGAGACAGGATGAACTGAGGGGCTGCATAAGAGGGCTGATATAGGATAAATAAGGATTATTTTCAACTGTAAATCTTGCCAAGCTACTCTGGTTAAGTTCCAGGATTAAAATATAGAGCTGGAAATGAGTACAACTGGTCCCCTTTACCAAAAGCAAGCAGTTGAAGTGGACTACTGGCAACCCACAGTTTTCAGTATGAAGGAGCACTGATGGCAGAATAATCACTGCTTGGACTTTTAAATGGAGCAGTGGAATTAAGACTTCCTAAATCATAACTGGCCATCATTAAAAGGGACATATTCTGCTTTTTGCTTATTTTCTTTCAAATATACCCTGTTTTGATGGTGGAAGTTCATACTGAACATGGACAAAGTTTCTAATAATGAGTTTCGTGTACGTACAACTAATCCCTATGAACAAAAAGCTCAGTCTGCAGATGGCTCTAAACACTCAGTTTCACACAGTTTTTTTCTTCTCTTGGATCTGTATGATGTCAGAGTGAGGATAACCCTAATATGGTCATCTTAGGCACAGAAGCCCCACCCACCTTACAAGGGGCAGCTACTCAGAAGAAAGTTTCCTTAAAGGGGGAGGGGCTAAAACAGTGTTTCACACAGAGGATGAACTGAGGGATGTACAAAGGCCCAGTATAAGATAAAGGATTATTTTAAACTGTGAATCATGAAAAGCTACTCTAGTAGAGTCAAAGAATTTAAATATGGAGTTGGGAATAAGCAGAATAGGTCCCCTTTCATAAAACCATACAATCATGCCCCTTCTCTAAATTTATGGCTGTGCAAAAACTGAAAGCAGTGCAGCTTTGTGAGCACTACAGGACTGAATCTTGGCATGACTGTGCACAAACAGCTCTGAGTGTCCGTCACTTAAAGTGTCTGCTGCTGTCAGTGTCAGTGTGAGCGACTCTGTCCCACTCTTCCTTCTCCTTTTATTTTAAGGGGCTCTGGCCGCCTTTCCCCCCTGAAACAGAAGGAGAAGAGCAGCCCGGTTAGAGTCTGCCTCACCACTGACACCAACCCCTGACCTACCATTAACCAATCAATCAGCTCGCCAGTGCACCTGTCACAGAGTAACTTAAGTGGGGGCTTTCAATGGCAAACATATCGAGAAAATTACTTTTTAAATGTCTTTACATGACTTTACATGAAGATGTGAAACAGTTCCCACCTTACTCCCTATAAATCAGCAGATGTTTGTATATACAATAATTTTAGTAAATTTAATGAAGCCATGGAAAATTGCACCATCATACTATGCATATTTTCCAAGTTACAGGCCCTCAAACTACACAGAGGTGGCTCCAAATTTGGTACTTTTTAATTTGTGTTATTTTTTTCCAGCATTTTTCTAGTGTTATTTTTTTCCTGAGTTATGATCCCCCATAACTCCATAAGTACAGGAGCTATCCACATGAAATTTTCAGGGCTGAAAAGCACATTTAAGCTTTGTTAAAAACTGCAACCAAATCAATTTAACACCCACTCCAAGAGTCACGATCTAAAGACCAAACCTGGTTTTTGTTCAGCATGTTACTTCTACAACCAACTTTCTGCCAACTTCAAAAAGTGCATTTTGGGCAAACCTTCAAGGGTCAGATAACCATGTGGGATAGGTGGCGGCACAAAAAAAAGTTATAGCATATAAAAACTCTCCTCTTTACCTACATTTGATACCAGGCTTATCTTCTAGCTGTGATTCCTTCTGGGTCAAAATAATTTCATATATATAATATAGTCCTGTTCTACGGGGTTCAGGTGGGAATGAATTTTTCATTGAGTGACCCTGATGTAAATTTTCTGTTTCTCAGTATTTTCAATCCAAGCTGCTCGTCGTGGAATAAACTAACACCTGAGTGTGATGTGACTCTGATGGTGATTTGTTGCTGTACTTACTGGTCTGCACCTCGTCACTTCCTGCGTCCTGCATGAAGGAAACACATGGCACATTCAGGTCAGCTGACCTAACTTGAATTTTACGGCATGTTTGTGAGAATTGGGCCTCGTGTAGCAGCGACTCACCGACTTCTGTACAGGCTGAGGCAGCATGCGACCGATCCCACTGACAATCCAGCCCATCATGCTTTAAACAACACAAATAACAACAAGTTAGACCAAATCAAATACATTTCAGGCTTCAGCGTCTCACCTCTATTGCTTTGCTCGCGGTCCTTGTGCTGAAAGCACAGGTTTTCAAGCGCCAGCGTCAGGCAGCAGCCAATCAAATCATGTTTTGGAAATACCCTGAGAGAGTGAGGTAGCTGCTTGTGCAGTTCGGTGTCAAAATGAAGGAGACATTGATCGCTGAGGTGAGTAATCAGCTGTTTATATTGAACAAAGCCAGTAACAGGCAGCTGATGCTACTTGTTAACTGAAGCTCTGTCAGCTTGCCCTGTCAGTAATTTGTTGTTGTTGCTACAACGATTGCGCCAGCAAAGACACCATCGTCGAGTTGAGACAACAGTACGTGTAGATCCTGCCTACCATGGTATATTTCATGACGTATTTCAGTGCACATTAGGTAACTATTTTCATGTGTTAAAGCTTTTTATTACCAATATCTGAACAGAGTGTAATGTAACTGTAACTAACACCAGCACTGACTCAAGGAAAACGTTTGGTTTTCAGGACCAAATCCAACCCCGAGCTGTCTTTCTTCTGTCTGTAGTTAGCTAACACCATCTTGCCTGCTAACAATGACAAAAGGCAACGCTATCTCAACATAAACATATTTCCACCTACTTTGGCGGCTGCTCAGCTTCCTTGGTCGACCTATAAGGACAAAAGTAGAAGAGGTCAGTGTTCAATAAATATTGTCACCTTTAATTATCTTCTATGACTCTATCTTATGTGAATGCCAGCCACATACTGGTTTGAAAAATCAAGCCAATGCACAAGTGCCTTAAACCTGCATTCTTTCTAATGACCAGCAGGGGGTGACTCCTCCGGCTGTAAAACACTTCTGATGAGTTTATCGTTTCAGTCGCTAATTTCAAGTCTTTATCCAGTTTGTAAATTACGGTTCCATTTAGAGTACATTAGAATATACAACAGAGTCTGACTGACCACTTTAAGGACTCAAAACAGGACTTCACAATTGAAAATTGACTGGATTCTTAGTGACCTCCCTGTGCTTCAGAGCTACTTCAGAGATGCTTTGAATGTGGGACATCTGGTGGACCATGATGCCGTCATGCCTGTTGTATTCCCAGGTTTACAGTGTGATGCATAACATTCAACAACCCACTGACGAAGGTTTGACTCACTTCTCTGTCTCTGGGGCTGGTTTGGGTGGTGGTGGAGGAGCTGGAGGTGGAGCTTCAGCTGTTTAAAAGAGAGCAGAAGATCAGATTAGCACAATCTACAAACCTCACCACTGAATTCTGAAGCTTTCAGAGATGGTGTTTGCTAAAAAAGTGGCTAAATGAGACTACGGATGTTGTCGGGGATTCAAAGTCATCAAAGGAGGTTAGCACTGGTGGTACTGATGTTACTCTTGGCGACTGCATTTATGCTTCAAAAATCAGAAAAGTGGTGTTATGCTGACCTCTGTGTTGGTCTACAATCTTTATTGAAGGAATTCAGGAAATATTCAGCTGACATGAACAAACATTTCTACCAGGTCAAAACTGATCATTGTATGACAGCAAAAACTGACAGATGTTGATGTTGTTTCCACGTACAAATGAAGTCCAGTCATACTTTTTGTTCTAACTGAGAAAAGTCAAATATAAAACGATTCTTGAATACAAACTTTCCTTTGCTAGAAAGTGCAACAGGTATGTCCAGGCAACCTTCAAGAAGTATGTCATGTCTCCAACGTTGGCACAACCTTTCATTTTGGAACTATTTTTCAACCAATCCTAAATGCCAGCCGATGGTTATTCAACGTCCAAATGTTTGCTGGGTTGCTTTGTTCTTTAGAAAGAAAATGTATTCTCGTTTCTCCAGCTATCAGCAGAAAACGATGTTTCAGTTCAGCTCAACACAGGAAAACAAATCAAACATTTAAAGTGAACGTAGACCTCTAACAGCACAACATGAGGTGTTTAAAAACCATGACTCAAGAGTTAAATAGGTCTGTAACAATGACTTGAGGCTGAACAGAAGTGAAGGTACCTTTAGCTGGAGCTTCAGTATTCTCGTTTCCTTCCGTCTTTGAGCGAACATGGATCTCTGGCTGAGGAACCACCTTCTCTATGCCCTGTTTGATCCAGTCTATCATGCTGCAAGCCACACAAACACACAGGCATGTTAAAATATGGTTTTACTGCTGCATTTTAAACAGAAAGGTCACCACATGCACTCAGTTTGGTTCTTAATTTAGACACTTACTGATATTTTGTCAGAGTCATGGGATTTTAGTTCTTGTCATGGTTGAGTTTTAGTTTCTGTCTTGGTTTTCCTGAGTTTGGGGGCTCAGTGTTTTCTTGTCTCTTTCATTTTGTTTAAAGCCTGCCTTCATGTCTCAGTGTTATTTGTCTTGTTGGTTTTCTCTTGTGTCTAGTTCTAGTTTTACTTTCTGTCTTTCCTAATTGTCTTCACTTGTGTTTAAATACTTTCACCTGAGCCTTGTTTTCCCACCCATCTCTCATCCCTAATCAGTGGCCTGTGTATCGTATATGTCCTGTCTTCCCCTTCATCTTTGTCAAAACATGCATGACAAAGCAGAATGAATATTTTAGGGTCTTTAACCTAACATATAAAGCGCCGTGAGGCGACTGTTGTTGTGATTTGGCGTTATATAAATAAAATTGAATTGAATTGAAAATTGAATATGCATGCGTCTAAACAAATTAAATAGCTTATTTAAGGAAAGATGTTATTGCCGTATATTCTGGAGTAACATGTTTTCTTTATTGCTCTGATGTTAAATTATAAATTAAGACTTTCCTGAAGTCCACATGATGTAAAATAAAATGCTGACCTGGGCGGCTTGTTTTCAGTTTTGTCCCCTTGGTCTGGTGGTGCCTCCACCACAGCAGCCGGAGGCTCTGCAGCTGAAAGACAATAAAACAAATGACTGATCGAGCAGCAGCTAAAATCTGCTCGGTCTGGGTCTGCAAACGTATTCAGGTCTGTTCTCACCTGGAGCAGGTGCTGCCTGATGCACCTGAGGGGAAACAAACACGGGATCAATGCAGGAATATTTTGGTAAAAACTAAAAATCATGAAGACTGAAAAACTGCAGACTGTAATCTTTCATCTTTCTTTTTTCAGTTTTTAAGATTACTTTAAGCTTTTTAAACATTATTAGGGTTATCTTGGCTTTTCAGGGTTTTGGGCTTTGTTCAGGATTTTATTGGATTTTAAGGAAAAGTTTGATATTTTGGGAAATATGCAGCTAATTATTAACATTTCCATTATCAGAGAGGGACATGGCACTCAAATAATCCTGAATTTAAATGCATTTAAATGTAGAATTCACTACCTGCAAAGATTGTGATAGGAGTAAAACTTCCAGGTGAAACAAGCTTTTTAAAACCTTATTATGATGCAAAGTCAGCAAACTTTTTAATAATGTTTTCTTATCAGATTTGATTGGTGACTTTATATGTGTAGTTTTTATGTCCTGGTGACAACTGAAATTAAG
The DNA here is from genome assembly GCA_015103295.1 of Ptychochromis oligacanthus. NCBI lineage: Eukaryota > Metazoa > Chordata > Actinopteri > Cichliformes > Cichlidae > Ptychochromis > Ptychochromis oligacanthus. Next base: position 9,321 of record VVAS01008450.1, read on the forward strand.
TTAATTTAGTAAATTTAGTAAATTATTTACTTTAAAATAAATGCTAGGCTTCACCTCAGCTGATTGGAGTCCCTGAACTGGACCTCTGGACCGTGTTTGTGCTGTTGGAGCCTTTTGGAGCATTTTTAATGCAATTATCTGACCAATAATATGGCTGCTGTGCGGTTAATTGTACTAACAGACCGTCCAAGAAGTCTGAGCTCCAGTTTTGGTGCTCAGTGAAATTCTAGGATTTTATTGGATGTTACTGAGCTCTGATTAGCAGGTATCTGAGTCTGTGTGATGCTCCCGTACAGTCTGTGGATGCAGCTGATAATAAAACTAGCTGGCATCAGCTGATACCTTAGCACTCCACCCTCTCGTCCACATGGTGACTTCTGGCTCCAAAAGCTAATGTGGTGGCAGCCAGAACACATTAAGTCATAAAAATACAAAGTTCAGAATCAGTGGGTAACAATCTAAGGTAGTGATACTTGCTTCTAAAAAACTACAAAAAATAATCTTGCAAAAATAATTTTGTTAAGCGGCATGAGCTTATTTTGAGAATTTTTTTTTTTGTTGCTAAATTCTAGTTCTAGTTTTATGCCGGGTCTTTATTACGGTAGCTGTGCATGATTCACAGTTTTTTTTAAAAAAAACCTCTTCTTTATCTTATACTGGCCTTTCATCCTGCCCATGAGTTTATCCACTGTCAGAAAAAAAAGTCATTTTAGCTCCAGTGTCTTTAATGCACAGCATGGTGCAGATGATCATATTTACAAAACCTGTTAAAAGACGTCAGCTTGTTGTAAATACTGGAAACCAAATATCAGGGAGTCCAAATAACCACTTATTGAGGTTAGTGAGATCAGTCAAACCTCAATTTGACTTATTTTACATTCAGTATTACAGCACCTTCTAGTGGCCACAGTGATAGCGGATAAATCAAATGACACTACAAAGCTGGTGTAAGAGGGAGGTTGGGGTGGATGGATGGGCTGACCAAATGTTTGACTTTAACATAACTTTTTTAAGCACCATTAATGGTTTCTGTCCTGAAGGGTCATTTCAAACACAGCAGAGTTGCAGTGTGGTTTTTGGTTAAAAATACTTTTTAAATCACAGCCTTAAATTAACTTTAACAGCAAACTTTAGCTGACAGTCGATGTCCACGTGTGCTTGTACTTTTGAACTTAACGCTCAGTCAGATACTTAAAATAAGCAGTAGGAAACAACAGTCAAAACAATATCTGAATGATTTAAACATTGTTGAATATAAACAAATAGATATGGGACAGAAGCTTATATTGTAGCCGCTAGTTAACAAAATGCCTCGTGATAAAAATGAAAATATCATGTTACTCTGCTCATTTATTTTGATCATATTTTCCTATTTTAAAAGTCATAAATTATAAATTTGCACTGTTAGGTATTATCTAGTTAAACAAAATGGCCCATCGATCTGCTGCTGCAGGAAATGTCGATGTACCTCGGCCGGCTGCTCAACCGCAGACGGCTCTTTGCTTTTCAGCTCAGGCTGAGGAACAACTTTCTCCAAACCCTGAGAGATCCAGGCAATCATTCCTTTTCTGAGGAAGAGACACATGTTAATTACTGTCAGTGTGTTTTTATGGGACACTAGGGGGCGCAGCAGGAGACCCAGCAGAGCTTAGTGAAGGATTATACAGCAGCTCACTATCTGGCATCTCATCTGTTGATGCTTTTCGTAAAGAATCTCGATCTCTGGCATCATGCCTGTTGATTGGTTTATAAAGCATTCTGCTCACTGATAGGCATTTAAAGCTGCTCACTATTTGGCATTCTGCCTGTTTACGGATTTATAAATCAGCTCTTTATTTAGCTTTTTACTATCGTGGTTACTCACTCGTCTTCAGGTTTACTGTCAGGTGGAGAAAGCACAGAGGAACATCAGTTACTCTAACAACAGGTTCTAACCTTCTCAGCCTAAAAACACAATTTAGTGTGTTTCCTGTTAAATATCTAACCCAGCTTCTACACAGATATCATTGGATATTATAAATCAATAACTGTTGCACACACAGGTGTTTACCTGGCCATTGTAACGTCCTCCTGTGAGCAGATGTGATGATAGAAAAGAGAAGGAAACATTATCAGAACATTCAGGAGACTCGGAACTGAAAGAGCTCCAGGATCGAGCTGCAGCAGAAGTTCAGATCAATCAGACAGAGACTCGTAGTAACATCAGTGTTTTCTCAATCACAAACTGGTTCTCACATTGGGCTTACAGGTGCCCACGGAAAGGCACCAGGCAGGTATGGAGATAAGATGAAGCTTTCAGAGAGGACTACAGGTATAATCCTGGGAAACTACTAAGGTGAGATGGTTAGCCAATTATAAAGATAGTAAGCAAGCAGAGTCAGTTCAGTATCTCATACTACAAGATACGTTTATGCCTGGAGAATATCAGTCAGTATAGATGACAAGACATGAAAAAAAAAAGAAAAAAGCCGTAAAAACAGGCAACAAGACTGAAGAAATTGGCAAGTTATACATTTTGTGATTTTGTGATTTTAAGCTGATAATTTCCTAAGTAGGAGCAGACTGAAAACAGACACAAAATCATACAAACATATTTATTTGCATTTTCTTCTGGCTTATTTGCATCTCTTAGTGGTTTCTTTGTGCCACTTTGTGTCCATTTAGGTTCATTTTGTGTCTGTTTTTCTTTTATTTGAGTCTCGTTGTGGCTCCTGTTAATGAAAAGGAACAGTTTATGTTCTGGAAGCAGAGGTTCACAGCACAGTTCAAATGGTCACGAAATTCAGTCTTTTGATTTGTGCAGACATAAAAAAATATCTATTTATTTATTTGTGTATGGGGACATGCAAAACATGACTAATAAATACATTTTTTAGCTACCGGTTTTGTTTCGGTATCATCAATCAGAACGAAACACCACTTTTAACCTGTTAACATCCACCAGGTCACTGTGGATTGGGTTCAGTTAACGTCCCCACCATTTTATAGAATTTTCTACTATTTGAACCAAAATAGATTTTGGGATTTCCTTAATTAATGTATGACGGTGTGTTCAAAACAAATGTAAAGCAAAGCAAAAAATTACTAAGATTAAAAATCCAGTTTGCCACCTTCTGAACAAACACAAATTTCCTCCAATATGTACCAAAACCTCCAACGGGGGACTTCTTGCAGAAAAATTTAATTTGAGGAAAACAAGTTTCTCCGTAACTTTGTGCAGCTGCTGCAGCCTGACACTGCGTCTGATCTCGGGGTCGGTATCAGGTCCTCACCTTGGCAGTGGAGCTTGCTCGGGTCAGTTTAGGTGAGACTGCGGGATGAGGCAGAGCGCCGCTGATCCACGTCAGCACGCCGGTCTGAGAGCCAGCTGTGGGTCTGAGGACATAAAAGTTAAAAAGTTAGGTTTTTTATTCACTCTCAGTAAGGTTTGAACCACAGCAAAGCTTCCCCCTGAACTAAAACTAAACTCAAATTAAATCAGAACAGTTTAACGTTGGATACATGAAGTTTCCGAGCACGAAAGGACTCTTGTTTAAAGTCTGAAAAAATAAACAGATGTTCCTAAAAATCCTAAAATCTTAAGTATGTGAAAAATGTCCCATTTTATTATCTGGTTACTTCATGGAATCAGAGGAGGAAAAAGAGACTAAAACCATTAGAAAGGGAACAGTCGCCTTTTACAGCCTAACAAGCTAACGGTACATTCGCTAAGTGGCAGCAAAGAGGGACCACAGTTATAACAGTTAAAGTTAAGAGATATTTATGATAATGATTATTAATGATAATTAACATAATGTTTCCATCATGTTGTTACTGTTGGTGACAACTGCATCACATAACATTCACTAAGGTTAGCTTGATTAGGCTAATGTTGCAGCTAATGCTACTTTAAGCTAACACAGCCGCTAATGTTACTTAATTAGACAAATGACTGTAGGAAACAGTAAAATCAAAATAACATAACCCCTTGATAAGGGAGGAGTCGAAAGTAGCTAATCATAACAAATAAATATGATTAATGAATAAAAATGTAAATCTATTTTATAAATATTTAAAAATCTTTTATAAAGTTATTGGTTTAGGTTAATGTAGCAGTAAGTTACGCCATGAGCTAGAATTTAAACTTCCTTATACCTGTAAATACTGTTAAGTTCTTTTTTTTTTTTAAAATACTGTTTTATATTAAGATGTTCTTTTGATTTTGAGTGATTTATTTTAGTATTGAGGTTTTGCATGTGACGTCATGCGCACACTGCTCAAGAGTTGTCCGCCATATTCGACGTGATACAACCACCGGTTGCTAGGGAAACGTGCATTTCCCGACTGGTTATCAGTGGTTCCTGGAGGTCGATGGCTCTCTCTGGGTGAAATCGGTCGCAAAGAAGGTGCCGCACCAAAAACCTTGTAGTGATTGCTTCGGTTATTAGCAGATTGCCGTGGCTGTCTGTAGTTACTAGCCGAGCGGTAATAGAGCTCGAAAACCCGACACAAACCGGAAATGGAGAAGGTTTGCCTTCAAAGTGGAAGCTGTGCCTCAGCGCTGCAGCTAACGTGTTTCACCAAGCGCAACTTTGACTTTGAAGGCAAACGTCTCCATTTCCGGTTTGCATTGCGCTTTTCAGTTTCACTACAGCTCGGAGAGCAGCTGGCCAGTGTTTATAGATGAGTCCATCACTTCCATTCAAAGTACGACCGCAGCCTTTGCTAGCGATCAAAGTATTCACCAGTTGGTTTTTGCCAGTCGACTGGGGAATACACATTTTTCCATAGCGACAGGTGGTTGCCAGGGGGTCACTGACCGGTCTGTAGGCGTGTGTGACTGGGGCTTTATCAATCATTTTCCCAGCGGCTGCCATCAACCTCAGGCAACTACTCACAACCAGTCGGGGAACAGTAATTTTTGCCTCACGATGGTGGTTGGCAGATGGTCATGGACCGTCTCTAGGCCTGTGTGACTGGGCCCTATTTCACTTAATCCTATATTGTCACCATAATAGTTACACGTCCAAAATGGCGGACAAGTTAATGTCACGTGGTTATTGGTCACGTGTCTGCAAAACCTCAATTAGGTTACACAGATAATACCTGGTAGTTAAGTTTATCACTAGTTTATAAAATGTTATCAATATCCACCAGCACCACCAGGTAATTTTTTAGTGAAGTGTGAGTAAAGTTTTCAGGAAATTAACTGGAAAATATAAGACGCAGTGTCTTCTCAGTTATTTTTTCCCAGCTGTGATAAAGTTTTTCAGTTATCTTTGAAACCAAGTTGACTTCGGATAATGAAGCAGAAAATATTAAGTTATTAAGGCTAACGTAGCTAGTCATAACATGGGAGCTGAAAGTTGTATGCTTGCAGGTTGTAAAATCATGTCGTTTGTTATAATGTGTTCTGTTCATGTGCACTTTTATAAACAAAAGAACTCATGTTGAAATACACTTTTTCTTACAATTGAAACCAAAGCGTGTAGGACTTTGTTGGAATATGCTTGTAACTTACAGATACATTTTCAGGGAAGTATGAGGAAAGATTTCAGGAAATGAACTGGAAAATATAAGGTGCACTGCCAGCTCCTTTTCTATACTTTAGTTTAAGTTAAGATCTTGTGTCTTGAGTGGTATCTTTGTGGATTATAACTCACCCGTTCTCTGCTGCTGTCTGGGGTTCCTGCTTTGGTTTTTCAGCTTTTGGAGTGGTCAGTAAAACATTAACATATGTTTAGTGTAAAGAAAAGATCCAGACTGAAAAAAAGCAATTATCACTAATCTGTATGTGGATAATCTTACTTTCATTTTTGACCTCATCTTGAAACTTCACTTTTTTCTCCTGTTTAAAGCACAAAACAAAGTCATCTAAGATATATTTAACTGAAGCAATACATAGCAAAGTAACAGTACAATCATTACTATTTCTAGATGAAATTCATTGTTTCACATTGCACATAAATTTATTTTAAACCATAGTTTACAGAGTCCTTACAGTCCCTATAGAGCACAGCAGTCACCGTATACGTTTTTAAGGGCTCAGGTTGTGGAAGTGAATTTCCAGTTCATTTTCTCCTTTGACGTTTCAGAAAGTCTTTTAAGCTATGAATCAACCCAACCAACTACAAAGGAACCATGACCATAAAAAGATGTGATTTGGATTTTTTTTTTTTTTAAAAAGGCAAAGACTGTGTACATAAATCACTTTTAACGAGCATAAAATTAAAGTTGCTTATATGCACTTGATTAATATATTGGGTATCGCATTTTGTTTTGTTTGTTTTGTTACTAACTTTATTCTTTTAAATGTTCAAAATAAACTTTGATCTATCTAACTAATGTTGAAGGAACTACTCATCCCATAATGTATTGCAAATCCTAGATTCCACAGCGAATGGCTTCCAATCTTCTTGAATTTAGTCCTTTTCATTACTGTAGTGTTGTATAATAATAATTTTGAATATATTTTGTACTTTGTGTTGTGTGTGTGTTAAACTAGGTATAGATATGGTACAGTGCTTCGTTCCTGACTGCAAGTTTCACACTTACTAATCAACCTGACGTTCACGGGTTTAGACATTTCCATGGTAACAGCAATCTCCTCTAATCTGAGTCGTCACTGTTTCATTTTAGGATTATGGGTAGCATAGCTCTTTTCTACGACATTACGTATAAGACGCGTTTTTGTTAAAACAGGGTTGATACCATACAGACTTGTGGTTTCTGCAGGAGCACATACCATCTTTTCACAATGTTGCAGCTCGTAGTAAGTTAAATTTGGATGATTACATTATGGCTCATAATCAAAATTCCTATGGAGAATATGAACGGGATTTTTACTTCCAGAACCTCACTGATGAGCTCTATATGTACACCAAGATTTGAAATTTACAAATAAAAGTTACACTGAAATAAAACTTATAGAAGACATTTTAATAAGGCCTGGCTTACAGGAACTGGAGGTGGGGCAGCTGCAGGGGGTGGGGCAGCATCTGGTTTCCCCTCCTTCTGTTCTTCGGGTTTTTTAGGCTCAGGCGGCTGGGGAACGACTTTGACCACCCAGCTCAACATCCTCGAAGAAAAAAAACACTGTCAGCCATTACAGTGTGGACTAATTTCTAAAAATTTTTCTAAATTCCTTTTATTATTATTTATGAAAATCAATCAGAGACGTTGCTGTTTCAGCTTTTTAAGATTGTGGTCTTATTTCAGTGAAAATGACATATTTAATTGATTTCCCTCAGTGATAAAGTTGGCTATTGAACACACATTTTTCCTTGAAAATAGGTTACTTGCATTGAATTGCTTTACTAATTAATTTATAATACCAATTATGAAACTATATACTAGTTTTTTACATCTCTTGGTTCTGATATTTCATGCTTACAAGTGAACCAAATTTCAGTTGATATATAGGAGTATTAATGTTTTAATTTATACATGACAGTTCCTGTTGTATTAAGTGACCAGAAAAATGGAAATCTGAACATCTGCAAACTTAATCTGCTGAGGAAGATCTTTAAAGAGATGGAAAGTTCAAGAACAATAACGATTTCTGGTGAGTGGCGGTTTGCCACTTTAAATTACACCAGATTTAATATTACAGCACCAGATTTCATGTCATTTATGGCTGCATCGTTCCATTAAGTTAAATCATTAAATTAACATATCTGTGCTGTTTAGAATGTATTTCTCTGGATTTTAATAAGATTAGGTTCCTGTAAATGTTTCAAGATTTTAATTACTATAGAAAATCTCTGTGGATATAACGACAATTGGAAACCAAACATAATTAGCTGTATCTCTGCTAAGTTTACAACTGACCCGGTTTTCTCTGTACTGCACTTAATGGAGTTTAGATCATGTCTGGCTGAGTGTCAGTCTCAATTAGATCAGACTGATGCTGACCCTAATCCTCCACAGGAGGCCTGGCAGCACAAAAGTTTGTGTCACTGCATTCATTTAAACTGGTGTCCAGTTCATCACTTGCACTTTCCAATTAGGGTATGTGCCAGTTGTAAAGCTGACCAGTTTATCAGTAGTTTTCCAGAAACATCATTAAGTAACACCATAAGTAAAACCATTTAAAGGTTAGTTTGCTGGGAGCATGTTATTTTTATATATATATATATATATATATATATATATAT
>VVAS01008452.1:8122-19641 GCA_015103295.1 Ptychochromis oligacanthus
GTTTAACTCTAAATCATCTCTAGGGCATTAATACAAGCCTCCACCACCACCCACTACTATTCTCAGTCCTAGACAAGAACACATGTACACTACCAGTACATTTACAGCACACTGAATGCACCCTGGGACCTGGTGATGGATAACAACCAGTATATTCAGGGCACAGAGCAGAGGGAGCACAAGTCACATAAAAACTTAACGTGGAGTAAATGCTGTTGTCATATGAAGCTATATGTTCTTTTTTTTGTAATCCTGAGAAAGTGAGAAGCAACTGGATTTTTTTTTTTTTCCCCCCAGTTTTGATTTGCAGGATACATACAGGTTGCCCTACCTTACTGTTGGGGGTTTATGGGCCTATATGCGATATGAATGGATGACATCAGACCACAATTAGGGGCAGGGGCAGCAGCGGGCTGGAACAATCTGGAAAGATGTCCGGGCACCTTCAATTATAAGTAAATAAATCTGACTGGCAGTTTAATAATGTCATGCAAGATCATTTTTGTGTGTGTGTCTGTGTGTGTCTGTGTGTGTGTGTATGTGTGTGCGTGTGTGTGTGCTGCAGCCTTGTGTTCCTTCCAGCAGATGCTATTGAGATACTCAAGTAATGTCAGTCACCATGCATCCTTTTTTCCATTCTCATCCCTCTCACTAGATTGGGTTCACAAGTGTAGGTGTCAATAAACTTGCAATCATGGTGCTTATCTTCAGGACCTAGGAGCACGTGTAAGTAGAGTTGATTTTTCTACAGTGTTAGCTAATATCAAATGCAACATTTCAAGAGCTCAGAAAATGTCACCAATAACACAAGCACGACTTATTTTTCTGTCTTGCTAGCTCCCAGTACAGTAGCTGTATTTCTTGATTAGAAAGTACATTATTAAAACTATCACGTTATATTTTAGTCCTGTCACGGACTGGTAACCTGTCCAGGTGTACCCCGTCTCTCACCCTATAAAAGCTGGGATAGGCTCCAGGCCCTCTGCAAACCTGACTTGGATAAGCGGTTAAGATGGATGGATGTATGGATTTTCAGCCTTAAAGATGGTAGTAAGAGTGGAAAGAATAATACAGATTTTTTTAGGGGTAAGGACTAGCTGAGCAGTCCTTACCCCTGATAAATGGAAGGAATTTAAAGCTTGCATAAGTAATGTCATTCATTTAAAAATTATTGTAATTATAAAGTGAATATGTACATGATGTCTTGTTAAAGTCATCAGGTTAATTCATATTCAAGATTATGTTTGAAAATAAATTGAATGATAATTATTTTTGTGTTATTCTAGGGCTTTGTAAGAACACTGGTCGGCTCTAGTAAAGTTTACAGGATTATATTTAAAACATGGCTGCAGCCACCACTAACCTACTGGTTAGTGAAGTGGATGGGTTACTGCCCGTTGTGAATCCTAAAGCTGGGAATTTTTGCCATTGCCACCTTAGCCTATTGAAACCAGGAGTCATGTGCACAAGACGGATCTGATTGTGAAACAGAGGGATACTGCATGCTCACTGACTCACAACTGGTCAATCACACCCTTATTTATTGTCCTTTTGGCTCTAATGAGGACCATAATTTACAAAATCAAATTTATGTTTTATTCAGTATAACCTGAAACTGGTGACTGAGCCCATAAAATCATCAGGAAAGTGTTACTGAGGTCACACAGCAAGAGAGCCGTTTTCCCCCATCTGCTACACTTCTATAGCGGTTTCTCACATGACGTCATGCACACATTGCTCGAGAGTTGTTCGCCATATTGGATGTGATACAACCAGCGGTTATGAGGGAAAAATGTTATTCCCCAGCTAGTTGGCAAGTGGTTCCTGGAAGTGGTTCCTGGAGTTTGCTGGCTGTTGCTTGGTGAAAGTGGTCACACAGAGGGTGTCACAGAGGGTGACCACCTCTTGTGACTGCTATGGTCACTAGCAGATTGCTTCACATGGCCATAGCTTGCAAGGAAGATGCCGACTGGTCTGCAAACATTTGCAAACTCCAAGCCGAATGGTAGTAAAATTTGAAAAAGTGTGATGCAAGAACATTCACTTTCAAAGTAAAAGTTGTGCCTGCAGCCAACAAGTTTAAAAAGGCGTAACTTATACTTTCAAGGCAAACGGTCTGTGTCCGGTTTGTGTCGCACTTTTCACAATTTCACTAATGCCTAGACAGTAGCTGGCGAGTGTTTGCAGACAGGCAACTACAGGCAACTGCGGCAGTCTGCTAGCAACCAAAGTAATCACAATACAGATTTTTCCTTAATAACTCGTGGTTGCCAGGGGGTCACTGACTGGTTTCTAGGCCTGTGTGAATGTGGGCATCAGCATTCAATTTCTGATTGTGATCATCCTCCAGCACCCACTTGCCAGGCGGTCTGGGAGTATACATTTTTCTGTCATGACAGGTGGTGCCAGATGGTCGAGGACTGGTCTCTAGGCTGGTCTGACTGGGGCCTTATAGTGAGTTCCAGAGTAAGTCGGAAGTTTGAATTTCCGAGTTCCCAGAATTTTCAACTGGAACGCCCACTCAACTTGGATTTCCAAGTCAGAAAGTCGGAGCAGCCCCACCAACCCTGAGTTAACAATCCAAGATGGTGGCAGTGAATGTAAACAGTGGTAAAACTGTAGTACTTTTAATTGGTACTGCCACTTGTGACTCGCTAAATAAGCCATACGCAGAGCATTGGCCAGCCTCTATCCATGAACGTGTTGCAGTGGCGTTTTTAAGCATTGCGCTGTACTGCTGGTGATGCATGAATGGCTCTGCCTTGCTAAGAAGCAAAACAAATCCTATTTTTCCTTGATTTTCCGACTTTACTGGCGGAACGCACTAACTTGGGAGTGACGTCACTCCTGAGTTCCAACATCCGAGTTCCGAGGTGTCTGGAACGCGGCATTATTCACTTGACCCTACACTGTCAGCATGATTGTCACATCACCAAAATGCCAGACAAGATAACATCACATGGTTAGCGGTCATGTGTCTGCAAAACCTCAATAAGCTGGAATTCTTTTCGCATCCATAGGTGTCACCCCATGCTGGCCATCTGGACGAATGCAGGTTTACTGCACTCCACCTTTCAGACCTGAAAACTACAGACATCATTCATATACAGCCTATGGTTGATATCCATGAGTTAGATTAGGTGAAGGGTAGCAGTCACTAGTTTGGACTTATTTAAGCTGATAATGCTCTTTAACATTTGCCAACCTCCACTTTTGTATATTATGGCTAGAGGTCGGAAAGCAGCCATGGTAGTTTTTGAGGTGAGTCAGTTTTCCCCCTTATAATGCTACAGACTTTAATATTTATTCCCTTTGACAAAAAAAAAAAAATCAAAATTCAATGCACTTAACTTTTGCACAGCTTTATAAAGGAATAACTGGGGAATTGTGCTGCTTTCTCATATTTCTACACTAAATATAAAGCTAAAACCAGCAGTCTAATAGCTTGGCATAAGACTGGAAACAATGGAAAACAGGTAGCAGCAAAAGTACCAGCACCTCTGAGCTCACTAATTAACATCATGCCATATCTTAACTTAAATTGCACATGTAATCCATTGAAATCTTATGCAGGTTCTTTAACTGTGATGGTCTTGGATTGAAACTCTTACACCTTTAAAAACCCACTGTTTAAGACAGCTCATCATGAATAATTACCCATGTGCATGAATGACTTGCAGCAAAATGTAAAAGTAGGAAATAATGCATTCAGTTGCATGTGTACAGTATATACACAGACACCCACATATGCATTTTAGCAGTTGAGGCGCTAACTAACCAACCAATTGAGGTCTTCCTGCAGTAACAAGTGCAGAGAGGATCATATTAACACCACTATTGATTTTGTCTGAGGGGGACTTCATGGTGGTTAAATTGCACTATACATAATGAATAGGCTCCCAAATAAACGGCGCCATTGTATTTGTCACACTGACACATACATGCACACACACAGGCTCACATACAAGCCTGTTTGTCAAATGTGAGTAGTGCAATGATGATCCATCTGTCCAAACACAGTCAGGGGAGTGTGAGATCGGGGTCACACCACAGTGTTGATAGATGCTTCTCTCACTCCCACTTCTCTTTCTCTCTCTCTCTCTCTCTATGGCCACACTGCACAACACCAGTAAAATCAGACTCTGCTTCAGACCAGAGCACACAAAGACCCTAGCTGCTTTATATAGCTGTATTCATGTAAAGCAGCAGACTTATATGTGTGTATTTGGATACGATTGGCTTGGTGTTTGCCTGTTTATCGCTCTGTCTATCAGGTGGGTTACTGCCAGTTTTTGTTTGTTGTTCTGCGTCTCTGTCTGCCAATTGGTTTCTGTGATTTCGGCGCCTTGTGTTCAGACCAAAGCACACACAAAAATGGAGATGTGTCAGTCTGAAAGGGACAGCTGACTGTCTTATTATCCAAATGTCAGACTGACAGATTAGGTTATGATTGAACTAAATTATTTGTTGAAAAAGTGACCTGATGAAATAATAACTGACTAAACAAATGACTCATCCAAGCATTTACCAACTAGCTGAGTATCCAAATGATGAGCTGGTTTATTGAGTAACCAACAAACAAGATGACCAAGTGACTGCCAGGCTGACAGACTGACTGACAAATGACGTGGCAGAGTAACAAACAAGGTGACTGACTGACAGAGAGACTGATGAGGTGCCTGACTGAGTGAATGACTGCTGCATGAAAACACAACATGACTGACAGACAGAGAGGCCTGTGGTCTGACTTTTGTTCTTTTCTGGCTCTAATGGGATTTTCTGTACTGCCATTGGTCTGATTTTTCTGTCTTACATTGTCATCCATCTCCGTGCCCCTCTGTCTCTACCTTTCACTGACCTCTTCCCTCAATGTTTATGCTCTTACTCCACCTCAGTCCGCTGGGTGTCTCACAGGCTCAGCGGATGACAGGGGGAATGATGGAGTGATGATTTTGCCATCAAAGGCTCATCGCAGCACAGCAGGGTCCTTTCCGCTCAGCGACCCTCCACATCAGAGGGCAGATTAATTCCTTGCAGAGAAATGTTTGTGTCTCTCCAAGAGTGGGATTGAAAAGCACGCTTGGATCAGATGGCTTGTTTCAAAACCTTATCTGTGCTGCACAGTGTGGCTTTTGAAGCACAAATCAAATGTGCAAATGTACAGTTTGGTCTCTCTCTCTCTCTCTCTCTCTCTCACACACACACAAACACACACACACACACACACACACACACACACACACTGGTGAGTAAACATCTCTCCCAGTTTTCTCCAGTTTCAAAAGCATTTCACACTCCAGCTTTCTTATTCTGTATCGAAATTTCTCTGCAGTTGGATCAAATATCCTCATCATTCTGTGTGTGTGTGTGTCTCTATGTGTAAAAAACAGTTACACACTCAGGCCTCTGCATGTGTGTTTTATATTCTATACATTATATATGTTACTTTGCTGCTCTCACTAATGTCTCGATTAAACAGCACAGCTTTCACAGCAGAATCCTATGTTCTCATTTATAATTTTTTTTTAAAAGGCATAAAAACTTCATGACTACAAAAACTGCCAGACATTTGACTTTTGGACAAAAACAAATCATATTTCTACTAGAGAGCTGTACTATGAAGGTTACTTGGGTAGCGAGGTATCAAAAAAGCCTAAAGCCAGAGTTTTTAGTGTCGCAAAGGTGGTTCTCAATTATGCTGGTTGGATCACTATGGCAACCCGATGAACACATAACTTGGTCCAGAGCAGGTTATGTTCTGATTTTCAGTTTAAAATCACTTTTTCACAAATTTTCCCCCAGAAATAAGTGTGATACCGATCATCAGTGAAGGGAATTGGCTTTATACAGACAAAAGGTTGAATTTTATGTTAGTAATACCATCAAACAAAGCTATGCAGTGAAGTTAAAAGCTGATGAAACTGTATGTGTTGCATCAAATAATTTACAATGAGTGGATTCAGTAGGTGATGCACAAAATGCATAAATGTGTTTTTTTTTTAGTTTTTTTTTATTGCTTTTCATTTGCTGCCATTTCATTTTTTACACTGCTACTGCAGACAGATTAGAAAGTCGATCAATCTATTGCTATTTGTCACACAGAATATTTCATAAATATTCATTACATTTTTATCTGGTCAAAATTAAATAGATTTCCATGTCCACTTCATTACTGGACAGTGTCAGAGCTGAGTGTCCTTCATGGGTATCCTATCATGTTTAAAAGTACCAAGATTGAAGTTTAAGAGCTCTTATGTGCAGCCATCATGGTATGTGCACTGAGTAAAAGAAAATGCATCAAATACAGTATATCTATTAACTTTATGAGATTTACAGGCTTAACAATTATCTTTGTGCATTCTTTTCTTGCCTTGCTTGCAGCACACTTGTATTGAACGACTGAGACAAAGAGCTTTCATGACCTAGGCATTCAGCCTGATGAAGAAAGCCTCAGTTAACAAAGAATGTCAGTAACAACCATTGTGATACCCATTATCTCTGATTGGGGCTTTAGGATTTGTCAAGGTACCTAATGCAAAGAAAGCCTGGCTATGTTGAACATGCTTGTTAGTATACCCCTCATGTGCATCAATAGAAAATGTGGATATCTGTGGTTTTGTTATTTAATATCTTAAATACTATCTATGCTAAAGACATTAGAGTTAGTACGCTTGCGTCCTACAATTCAACCCTAAACCTTTATTTAAAGGTTACCAGTAGCACCGTAATATGATCGTTTACTGTGGATTTTTTAGGCAGGCAATAGGCAATGGATCACAAAGATACTTTCAAGATTTAAGCGACATAAACTCAAAATAGTTTTTCCACTCTTTAGAAAAATACTAAGCACATCTCTTTTTTTTTCCCTGAAATGACCGCATAGTAATTTGGTAGCGAGTGTATGATGGCACATTTCTCAATACTGAAGCGAAAAGGTTTTTGAGGACTATGTTTAGTCATAATGAGGACCCAATCCAGGACATTGGAGGTAGGAATACTGAACAAAATGCAAAGGTTTAATAATAAAACAACCAGGAAAACACAGAGTTCAGTATAGCGGCTCAAACAAAACAGGAGAACACCTGGAGGACTCATGTGTGAAAAGTCAGACTGACAACAGAGTGAGTGAGGGCCTGGATTATAAATACACGGGGAACTAATTGACTACTAGAAAACAGGTGAAACTAATCGGAAAGCAATCATAAAGGCTGCAAAAAGGATAAAGACGGGATGTAAAACAAGACGCAGAAGAGAAGGGCAATTACCAAAATAAAACAGGATTTACCATAACTGAGACATGAGAAGCTTACACAGAGGGAGACAGAGGGAGAGTGATTTTGCAACACAAAAAAGAACCAAAACTAATAAAACCTTAAAGCCATGAAAGCAAGGATACTTGAAACTCAAATTTCTCCTTTGATATAAAAATTTTTTCCGAAATTCCACCTTTTCTAATTAGTTGTGCTTTACATTGTTTTGGGCATTAAAAAAAAAACAACAACTCTGCTTTGTCACCATGCTAAAACCAAGAACAGGCTCCTTAACTGTTGACTGACAGTCTGTTTGTAGATGCATATTCTTCGCTGCAGTGTGTTATCTTTACCTGCTCATAATCTGACTGTGAGGCTGAAATTCCATTCTGTTCTACAAACAGGTCGAAATTGGAACAAACATTAAATTGAACAAATAATGGATTTATTTTTCCTTGTTGGAATGATGATTCCAATCTGTTGTTAGGTTTGGGGCCGCCGCATAAGATTTGGAAAACAGAAGTGCATGATTTTTGGTGTGTTTTCTGCTGTGGTTGATGAAACACAGGCGCTGGGGACGAGAAGCAGACGTGAGCTTCTCTGGTGGTAGACTGAGACATCGCAGGCAGTCTCCGAAGTTTGAGTGCTTAAAGTTCATTTCACAAAAACCTCTGCTGAAACTTTTTTTTTCTTTTTTTCGTTTTGTATCTAAGATAATGATAATGTCACCCTTTGCTCCTGAGTAATGTTTGTACACAGCTCAACCTTTACAGTATGCTTTATTTATTTTTTTTTTCCACAGGCTGGAAAACACAATGAATCTCAAACACACAAAAAGGCTGTGTACTGTACTGAGTTGAAAGGCTTTTTTTTTGACCGGGCTCGATGACTTGCCCGACCACAACCATAGCTTTGGTCCAGTTAAACCGTACATTGCACATATTTGCACACACTCACCGAGCCACAGAGAAACACGCACACTAACTCCCTCCACTGTTTTGCTCAAAAACACCCAGCAATTTCACGACAGTCCCACCCTAACTCCCCAGAGGTTCCCAAATCCTGCTGTTATTTTTACTTGGCCCGCTTTCTCTCTAGAACTTGAGCTGATGCTTTACCACGTGTCTGAATGTGGTCTGCATGTGTCTATCAACACAACTACAGGAGAGGCATGGCTTAAGCAACTTGCAATATGTGGCAGAAAAGTGACATCATGTCTGAAAAGAGAGAAACATCTCACATGCCACTAGAAAGCAATTCCCAGAAGGAGCCTGTGCTGCTGTTTTCTCCTTTATGATTACTGGAGGTACTTCAGTATGACCTGTGACTCAAAACCATTACACAAGGTCAGAGTACAGAGCAATCCTTGGTTTCTTCCAAGTTAGGTCCAAGTAAGGCAGAGTCAGGGCTTGTGACCTGCACTCCGACTTCATAATTACAGAGAATTTATCATCTCAGTGGTTGGTTTCTTTTTTGTCAGCTGAGGAGTAACACACTGAGCAATTGTTTTATTTGTATTTCAAAAATAAGGAATCGGCAAATCTGGGAACCTATTAACTAGTCTGCTGACTGAAATGTAATGACATGGTTGTGCGTTGGTGCTACACAGTATTTCCTGTGTCATCGGCTAGTTAGATTTTTTTATGAATGCAGATGAATTGAAAAAGCTACTCTTCATCAGACAACAGATGTGTTTGAGTTTGCATTTTGCCAAATGCGGTCCCTCTTTGCTCTCCACATGAACACTTTACCTGTATGCCACAAAAAATGCTCAAACGTGAACGATCAAAAGAACTTGAACTACAAGCAGACTACAACCGCAAATCAGAGAGCTTCTGGTACCAAAAATCTTGCCACTTGCCTAAATATTCTGAATATTCATATGTAGAATCTGTTTATGGAGATAACAAGCTGGCAAGCTCAGCTTAGCATAACATTTGAAAACAGCTAGTCAGGTTGTGTCCAAAGATAACAAAATCCATCTACCACCACTAATAATAATTTAAACAATTTATGCAGTTAAACTACACACTGTCACCTTTACAGATGGGTTTTTGCACAAGAGATGGCGTGTTGTTTAATGAACTTTAGAGCTGCTGGTAAGATAAGCTAAGGAAACTGGACAAGTGGAGAACAAAAGAAGAAGTAGCAGGCCTAAAAAACTATCTACAAGAGATGAACAGTATCTGAAAGTCATGTCCTTAAATAGGAAACAATCCAGCAAAGACCTGACACAGGACCTCAGAGATGCATCTGGCCCTTGAGTGGATCCATATACTGTTCGTTGAAGCCTTATCAGAAATAGCCTCAGTGCAAGGGTGGCTGTCAAGAAGTCATTCTTAAGGAAGGGAAACAGGGAGAGAAGTTTGAGGTATGCCAGATTACACCAGAACTGAAATTAAAAGCAATGGCAACGGGTCTTAAGGAGAATCCAAATGTGAAATGTTTGGTTCAAATCATCGTCAACATGTACAGAAGTAACGAGAGAAGTACAAAAGTGAGTGTCTACAGCCATCTGTCATGGTTTGTGGCTGCATTTCAGCCAGTGGTGTTGGAAATCTTGCCAAAATTGATGGAATTATGAATGCAGAAAAGTACAGTCAGATTTTGATCCACCATGCAGTACCATGGAAAGCATCTGATTGGCAGCGGCTTCATTTTACAGCATGACAATGATTACAAAAACACTGCCAATGCAGTAACATCATACCTGGATAGAAAAACACACAGTGGAACACTATCAGTCACGGATGGCCCTCCCCAGAGCCTGGACCTCAATATTATGGAAGCAATGTGGGATCATCTTGACAGAGAACAGAACAAAAGGCAGCCAACATCCAAAGAAGAGCTTAGGATATCCTTCAAGACGCCTGGAGAACTATTCCTGAAGACTACTTAAAGAAATTACAAGAAAGCTTGCCGAAGAGAGTTCAGGCTGTGTTGAAGAATAAAGGTGGCCATTCCAAATATTGCTTTTCAAGCTCATTAGAATTGTACAAACTCTGTTTTTGTCTTATATACTGTATTTCCATGTATGTTTGAGCATGTTTCAAGAAATTGCTGCATCTGTTTCCCATTTTCCTAGCAAAATATAAAGAAACGACTGTTGGCTGAAGACTTTTGCTGCACCTTGTTGTGATTTTCATCTGCTTATCTAACTCTGCAGGAACAAAGCATATTATTGCTCTAAAGAAAAATAGCATTAACTCAGAGATGCCGCTCAGAAGAGATTCCAATAAAGTCCATAAAATGGCAGTTTGTCACTTTGATTTATGTCTGTTAGTTGGCTTTAATAAGGTGAATCAGCATATTTCCCTTAAAGTGTCAAACTGCTTCTTTAAAATGTTCTTACTGGAAAAGGCCCTGACAGATTTGCATGTAGCACAGACACAGGAAAAAAAAAAGATTATCAGCTATCAGGATCTATAAACCACACACTCTGCCTTTCAGCACCAATTACCATCATTCCAAAAACACTGCACACTGCACCTATCTTAACCTTTATGGCCAGGCTGCTTGTGCTGCCGCTGCTGAGGGATGTCTGTGTAACAGTGTCGACTTCCCAAAAAAAAAGAAAACAAAAAAAAGAAAAAAAAAGGAATGTGGCCGACCCAGGCACTGATTGACTCTGACACACAGCCCAGACCCCGAGGCTAGTGTCTGAGCTGCTCTCAGTGTCAAGAAGGCGCTGTTCACAGGGACCAAGTTGTCAAAACAACCTTACAGCGCTGGAGTGGCTTAAATCTCAGGGACGAAACCCCCAGTTTGTCACTGCTGTCCAAAAACAACATCACACTGAGAGCTGATATTTCCACAACAGCCTCAGTAACGTAATACAGTCACTCCTCTGATAGGAGAGCAAGCGTTATGTTGCTACCAGCCCCATTAAAAAAATGTACTTCTTTGGCACTAAAGTCATCGATGACTTTGACTTAACAGCTTATACCTGAGATCAACATCAACTCCAAAACTCTGGGCTGATTTTTTAGGGTTTTTTTTTTTTTTTTTACCTTGGATATGATCAAAACAATCCCTTTGTCAATGTTTGAAGATTTTCTGCCATTTCCCCAGCATTTAACTGCTTAGGTAATGAACTGGCATCAAAGATTTCTTACACTTCAAAGCCTTTGTTCTCTGTGAGGTGTATTAGCAGGGCCAATTCACACGAGAGGAGCCGTGTCATCTGATGACTGATCAACGCAGTGTTGCGAAAATGGCCACAACACTTGAAGACTTACAGACAAATTACTCCAATGCAGGAAATACAAA
>VVAS01008455.1:10968-23291 GCA_015103295.1 Ptychochromis oligacanthus
AAGGATGTACTTGTTCATATATAACTAGTTTTGTTGTCAGGCAGAAAAAAAAAAGTTCATAGTCACTGTGAGTGAAAAGTTTAAAAGCTGATACTGATGTTGTGTGTAGGACAAAAAAGGATTACTTGAGGAAATGTAGTTTTTGGAGTATAACCATTTTAGTACAAATACACATTTTAACTCAGTGAATGCTTACTTATATAGTTTTAAGATACAGAAGAAAGACTGAAAATAGGGAGAGTCAAAGCAAAAGAGAGGCGAGAAGGTGCTGCACTGTCAGCAGAGTGTCAGGACAGAGAAAAAGAAAGTAGCATGGTCTATAAATTTATTAATGACCTTCGTGCTGTGTCTTCTGAACTGTCTAATGCACTAACCTCCTCATACTTCATCCTTTCTCTTGCTTTCATCCGCCTGTCCATCACCCTTCTCCCCTTAAACTCCTCTAGTCCCCCGGTTTCTCCCTGCTACCCTGTCATCCCTCTGTCAAAATCTTCCCATGCTCCATTCTCACAACTTCATTCTGGTGCTCTCACCTTTCTCATCCCTTTTGAGGTCTACAGCTCTCTCATCTATGCCCCTGTCAGACATGACAGCCCTCTATTGCAATCTCACTTTGCTATGGAGAAAGATCTGGGTTATATAAAGATCAATATGAGGCCAGCTAAAGTTCAAGTAGATCCTGTTTAAATCTGTGATGGATCTGTCTACTTTTGCATCTGCCAGCTTTAAAGGTTTGAGTGAGTGGGTGCAGGCATATGAGAGAGAAATAAAGAGAGGAACAGAAAATGAGTAAGAGAGGGAGGTAGAAAAAAAGATAGAAGAATGTGTAAGAAGTATAAGGGACTGATAAGCATGAGGGGGAGACAAGGGCTGTATTGTCTCATGGGCTATGATGAAAACCAGCTCCACTAGTTCCTGTCCTTCAGCCATGACGTGCATACACACACTTTCTTTCAGCAGGTTCTATATGTCATTCTTGACAGTTTCAGATGTTGCTACAGTGTGACAGCTAAGCTGTCTCGGGCAGACATTCAGTCACTTTCTAACAGGTAGAAACCTCAACAGGCAACTTCTGACTCACTTCTTCAGCATATAGAAAGTGTGTTCACAACCAC
The DNA here is from genome assembly GCA_015103295.1 of Ptychochromis oligacanthus. Classification (NCBI taxonomy): domain Eukaryota; kingdom Metazoa; phylum Chordata; class Actinopteri; order Cichliformes; family Cichlidae; genus Ptychochromis; species Ptychochromis oligacanthus. The sequence goes on from VVAS01008455.1 coordinate 12,084, forward strand.
TGTCAAGAGTACAGTGATCCAGGTCAAAACTCATTTTCTTTGCCAGCAGAACCATGATATGCTCAATCTTTAAATCAAACTGTAAAACTCACAGATATAATTATGGGAATATGAATATGGGATAGTGATGTGTGCAAACAGGTAGTCCTTAAAGCCTCACTCATGTGTCTTCTGTGTCACTATAAATATGACAAGTTGTTATTTGCTTTACCTGTTGCTAAACAGTTTAAGAATGTTCAGTCTTGCTGTTTCTGTCTTTATTTCCAAGACAACGGTGTGCCTACAGAAAGATGTCATCTTACAGCTTGTGTCCTTTCTATCATGAAAAAAATCACTTTCCAGTTGTTGCATGCGATCTGAAAGCATCAATTAAAGAATACCAAAGATACATTTCCAACTCTTGTTGTTTTATTGTTTGAATTTATGAAGTGAAGTCTTTAAATGTTGACTGTTGTGTTGTGCGCCTGTTGTAATGCAATTTTATTGATATTTACCCATTCCGCTGTGCCTATTGTTCTCAACTTCGTCCAGTTTCAGGTTTAGTGCGGACTCAGTCTCCGACATGGAGTTGTCCTCTGAAGTCACGTCTGGATTTATTTTCCCAGCCACGCTGCTGCCTGAATCCTCCATCCTGCTGCTGGAGCTTTTCATATTGGGCTGGGCCCGCACAGACCCACTCACTGTGCTACTGGTGAGGGAGCTGTAGTGGGATTCAGCCTGCTCTAGGTCAGCATCTGAGTCGTCAAGACTGTGGCTTAGTTCAGAGCTGGAATCCTGAACGGCGAGGCTGTCAGTGGTGCTGGTGCTTGGGGTTGGGGAACTGGAAGTTGGGATGGAATTGGACACAGGTGGAGGTTCGACTGCTATTTTGTGCGGGGTTGTTTTTCCTGTTAGTTTTACCACAGTGGCAGCTGAGGCTGTGGCTGACTGTGCCACCTTGGTGCGGGAGACTGGCGTAGGTTTTTCAGGAGCTTGATTGTCTGGAGTGGGAGCAGCAGAGGCTGAAGTGTCATCAGAGCCTTGGGTAATGGAAGTTGGAGTGGGAGGAGGAGCTGGAGCCTTTCTTTTCCTCTGCTGGCTTTCTGAACCAAGGCTCATCTGATCGAATAAAAGTGAAAGAAAAGGAGGTAGACAGTACAAAGTTAATTTACATGAGCACCTTGTGCATACGTGTGTGTGTGGTTTAACCATAAATTAGCCTGTAAATTCAGTCTGCCAAGCCTGAAGTAGCGTATCCTACTGAGTAATTAAATCAAGTGGAGTACTGGCAGGCACCTGAGTTTCTAAATACATCAGAGTGCCAACATTCCTTTTAAATTATCCTACAACAAGACATATAGGGCCTGGCAGCAATACAGCTGATAAGATGCAGTGGCATATTAAGAGTATAATATGTGCTTTTCACTATGGTATTTCTTAGTTATTCAATGGGTAAGTTAACCATTATGCTGTTGTGCTGCTGATTTACTTAATGCCAAACCAGTGACGCCTTCCAAGGGAGATATGAAAGTTAAATTATCTTAGGTGACATTCAGGTCAGCGATTCAACAGAAATGTCAGTGGATGCATCATGACAGTAATACTATTTTGTGTTTTTCATAATCACTGCAGTGATGAAAATAAAAGCTGAACCTGAAAACTGAACAACAACATTTCAGTGGCTGGAGAAGACATTTTAAAAATGAAACAATCAGGAAAGGAGTACAGAGAAGGAAGGAGAGAGAATAAAATTAAAAACAGAGAGACTGGACAAACCAGTGACAATGAATTAATGACAAACTACTTGTGGGAACTTCTTTTCAAGTTAATCCGACTCTCTATAAGATACTTTTCAAAGAATCAATTTAAAAGTGCTCTGGGCAGGCTTCAGCAGTATAGATATCCTCATTTCGAAGAGCGATTACTGCTTATACTTTCAGCTTTTCTTCACTCTGAAATGCAACAGAGAACATGCCTAGAGCTGTATGCAGCGTTGCATCATATGGCAGGACAAAAATGAGATAAGGCCACCTTGCATTTCTGCAAACATGTGAACTCAATGAACTCCCTGCATTGCATTCTATGGAACTCCAAATGGCCCCCGACTGATTGGCTTTCTCCTACTTCTCTCCCTCTCTGGCATTCAAATATACATGAATGCCGGCATACCAGTGCAAGTGGACAATAGTTGAAGCTGCAATGGATGACTGACTTGCCCTAGAAGATGGATGTGTGTTTTTGTAAGTGTGCGTGCATGTGTGTGTGTGCTCCCTGCAGAATGAAAGACTGGAGACAAGCCCTGCTTTGAAAGGAAGGGAGCCCTGGCCTCAATACACAAGCATATGCCCAATACTTTCCAGTGCGACTGCACACACACACACACACACACACACTTACATAGGCACACTAACATATGCACCGAGGTGCACACACACATTAGAAGGAACAGTATATCTCATACCTCAGGCTGAGCTGGTGTAGAGATTAGGGGGTTGTCAAGGGTTGCATGGTTAAGTGTGCGTTGCTCTCATGAGGCTATTGGCGCCATGACTGGGAACGCAGCATGTACTTAAGACAGTTAGAGACTGAAGCTCAGAACTCTGTAATACACTCAAGGTCACACTATACATTAAGTTAAGTTAAGTTAAGTAGAGTTTGTACTCTTATTATGTATAAACTATGTTTGTGTGTGTTGTTTACTGATTCTATATTTTCAGTTGGAGTATTTGTATTTCCAGCATTTGCTGCTTTTCAAATTTACAATACAGAGAAGAGAATAGCAGGTTAACACAGACAGTGTTTTCAGTGTCATGCCTTAAGTAGACTAAAGTCATGCTGCATCAAATGCTAAGCAAAAACAACATCAAATTAAAATGATAAAAGGTTGAGGAAGTGAGTGAAGTTTAGTAATAGGAAGCATCCTTCACACTGTACTATGAAGGAAACTATAATAATTAAGTGATGGAATGATAAAAAAAACATAAAATTAATATATGGGAATGTACAGTGAAATCTTTCAAAGCCTGTTTAATGGAAATTCATTACATTTACCAACATATTTTATTCAGACTAAACATTAAGAGGTTTTTAATTATCACAGGAGCCAGATATATTGTTGGGTATATTAAATATCCCTGAGGGTTCAATAACAGGGAGCACACTTAAACAATAAGATAAATAATCCCTAAGTCACCAGTTTTCCGTTTAATTTTGATGAGTAATAAAAGATGCATCTGATTATCCAACTTCTTTTCCACATCAGCAGGATTTTGTTTATTCTATAGTAAATCTACAAGCAAGATCAAAATAAAATAGAGCCAGCCAAAGCCTTCCTATTCTCTGCAATATTTTTGTCTCTTAAGGTGCATTTGGACTGGAGACTGGTATTCTATTATCGATGGAGAGAAGCCCTGCAGTAAAAGGGGCTGTACTTCTGTTTATTTTGTATACATATAAACTATGAAAGCTAGTGGAGAATTAAAGAAACAAACACATGTTTATTCACATGTTTGATCAAAATAATTTATCACTGCACTTGTTTGCTTGCAGAATTTTTTTAAAATAAAAACATGATATACAGTACGTAGATGTGTGTATGTCCTTAACGGGAATGCACCTTTACAGAATAAAGCACAGAAGGCGATACAAGGACAGTCTGGTGTGTCAATTATGTTCCACTCTATGGTTTGGAAGGCAAAGGGCCCCATGTTAGAGCATGTCGATCACATAGGGCCACCCATGGAGGCTTCAACCTGGTAGCGTGACCATTCATCAGTTGTTTTTGAAGGACTCTTGATGAGTGAAGGGTTTTGTGACAGGGCAACGTTACAACAGTAATGTGGAATGTGAAAAGGAGTATGTGTACATATGAGAGGGGGAGTTACACTGTATTTGTGTGCCTGCGCACGTCAACATGCATTTGCAAATGTATGTGTATGTATGCGCGTGTGCGAGATTACAATAAAGCAGCAGGACTGTCTTAAAAATGTGAAGACACCAGTTAGTTATAGTCTTTTGTGTCCACTTGAACACGTATAGCTGTACATGTATGATAAAAAAGGTTTTATGTTAAAGGTCTTCACAATCTGTGTGCAAAAAGACAGGGTGGAGGAGAAGATATATGGCTGACCCAATTCCATTGTCACCTACTTTTCCCCTACCGCGCTGAAATGTTTCCTTGACCCTTTGCCTACATTTTTTCATGTAAATATGCATGGTGTGTTCTGGGTGAGCGGTCGGAGCAATTAGAGCAGAGTGACAAACCATGGGGAGTAGTTTGACTAGAAATCCTGTGCTTTTAGGATTTTAATGCTTGCTTCTAGTATGCAATTTTGCATACAAAATATTACCATTCAATAAATATAGATTGTAGGTATCTTAATTATAATTAATGATTCTGACTTTTGTCCCAGTGGACAGAACGCTGCAGTCACGGCACCAAGAGTGTTTCTTATGTCTGATGGCAGGTCAGCTAGGCATACTTTATTTGGCCTATAGAGATCACACAAAAAATGCCACATGGACCAGTAAGAATAGTAACAAACTACACGTTTCCTGTCTTCTTTAGCCCAGATAATGAGGACACTGAGTTTCTCTCTGACTCCTCATTTGCTCAGTCACAGTTACTATGAAAGAACACATTATTTGCAGAAGTTTACATCTTTAGAAACCAGATTAAATATCAACTGATTACCCAAGGACTATCTTTACCATGAGCTTTTTTAATGAAATTTCTGTTGTCAGTGTAAGGATAGCGAAGGACATCAAGATAACGTGGCAGAATTTTATGTTAAATATTTACACACTTTGAAATATAGCGATTAAATGCTGTCGGGCAAGATTTTTGAAAATACAGTAGAGGTTTCTTTTGACTATCATTACATCATAACCTAATCATAGTTGAAGAAGTAAACTGTCTTATCGGTTTGATCTAAATTTTCATATTTTGCTGCTGTCACCCACAGTATGTGCCTGTCAGGTTTCAGCTGAACAGATAGATTTAAAACCCTAATGTAAATACACTGTAAAATTCCAGCTTCATCATCCATTAAAACTGGGATGCATTCATTTTAATTTGTGGCTGCACTGGATAAAAATGTAGGCTCATACCATGGTGAATCATGGTGGCTATTTTTTTTCTCTCTAATTACACATTAACTCAGGGTCGGCATACTAAGATCTGATTGTGCCAACTCTGATCAGTTCTGTTTTGGTACCAAATTTTTCCCAACTTAGGGTTAATCAACTCAGAGTTCAGGGTTAGGCTCAGAGTTCGTTAAGCTTGCTGACCCCAGGTTTCATACATAAGATGTTTTGACAGCAAAGTGCAAACAGATCTGGTCCTACATAGGCCGCATGGCAGGGGCACATTTTCCCCTAATCCTGGCCCCTAACTAACACTAACACAGCCTTCAGGGTCAGTGCATTTGAAAAGAAAACTTACAGTGTCTTCTTAAAGTACTTTAATCCTATCACCTGAGAATATACTGCAAACAGTTCAATTAAATACATTTTATTTATATAGAGAAAAATTATAAGCCATGTCAAGCCAAGACTTTACATTATTATAGAAAGAAATCCAGTGATTCTATTTGAGCATGCATTCAAAGGGGAAGAATAATTTGATCTTACAGGTAACGGGAACAAACCTCTGGCAGAAACAGGCTCAGGGAGGGCAGCCATTTAACTTAAACAAATGGGGTGAGGGGAGAGTTTCAAGCCTTCTTTCTGAACACAAAGTTGAAACTGGTTACACTGGAGAAGAGCCTAATAGCTGAAGGTTGTATTTCCAACCACAGTCGATTAAACCGCATAAAAAAAGTCCTGGAGCTTAATTCTGTGTTTGTTGTTTTTTCCAAACACAACTGCTCTGATGTTAATGATCTATATACGGAAGTGCTACTGACGATTTTGCAAAAGTTGGATATATTTAGACTGATATTATGAAACAGAATAACCTTTCTATTACATGGATTAGGCAGCTATATCAAGGCCCTTTGGAAGGAGTTTGTAAAGTGTACATTGTCCTGCTAGAGCTAGAAAACTGGTTTTGGCTATAGCACAATCAACACATGTATTTTTATGGCATTAGTCTGCTAAGTACTACAGGCAGAAATGTGAATCATTTGGTGACACGAGTCCAAAAATGTTTGTTATAATTAAATATGGAAGTAGAAAAAAGATGAAGTAAAACTTAAAGCTGTAGGTAATATAGTGTTTTTGAGAACATTTGAAAATGTTTTAGAGACTTAAAGACAGCCTGTTTATACTGGCACTGACCTTATAACTCTTTCACCTTTGCTCTTTAACATTTCTGTCTGAACTGTTGTATCCTCATCCTTGCATGGTGAGGGTGGTGCTAAGGGCATACCAAACAGATTTCATGCTGTACAGCTCTTTGGAAATATGACTCCAAAGCTAATACATTGTTAATGTTGCACAACTCGAATGCACACCTCTAATACCCTTATAAGACTGATGTTACCTTATTTTGGCTTTGTGTCTCTGTGAAACTCTCACTTCTGCTCTTTATCAACTCTCCTATTCCCTGCTTCAGTTGTTCTAACTCTTCATGTACACACAGCAACGCACAAGAGAAAAAAATGTGTTCATTCAAGAAGTATCTTCTTCTACTGGGCAGTGAAGCAGAGAGCTCAGAATTTCTCTCAATTTCTTTGTCACACAAGGCAATGTAGACATGGCTTCCTTCCCAAACCACAATAACAGATTGCCTATCACTACTGGAAAAAGAAATACAAGGTTGTGTTTCTCTGAACTCAATGTTCCAAAACATAATTTAATTAGGTCTGGCTCTCATAAAGACATACACAGATTGTTGATTGTTGAGCTGGAAAAAAACAAAACTGTAAATTTCTCTGCATGCTGGAGTCATCAACTCATCAAGGAGCATCTAATCCTCCTATAGCACATTTTCCTTCAGAAATGTGACAAAAATGCCAGCAAGTCATTTTAATTATTTTAATAACACAATACAATACAACAAAATATGAAAATAGATGTTCTCATTGCAATCAGAGTCGGGCTCTGACAGCTGGTTCCATTTTGGATTTTGTCTTCTGGCCCAGTCGTCAACATAATTCAAAAATGGTTATTAAAACTCTTAAAGAAACTTTAATCTCTACTTTTTAATAGAAACCAGCATCAAAAACATATAGTTACAACCAGCTTTCTCTGGCAAAATAACCAACATCCCTGATTATTAGATCAGCAGTGGTTAGTTCCCCAACAGCTTTCCTGAAACTTTTGTCTCTTGTCTATTGTAATCTTTCCAAGGCACTGAGTGTACTCTTCCAAAGTGTACTCTCTCTGTAATATCACTCCATGGCCCAAGTAAGCTTTTTAGCTCAGAGTAATGACTCATTAAAATGCTCCATAATCAATATATTGAGCTCAAAGTTCTGAATCAGGACTTTATTATTTAAACTAAGTAGTTTATGTAAGTAATACAAACTAGTTTGGATAGTTTGAATAAATAACTCATGCTGATTACTTACAGGTCAATTCTAAGGCCACTGCAAAAAAGAAAAAAAGGGACAGGACTTCTGTTAAATGTTATGTATCTTCTCATTAATTCATCAGTCATGGGAATAGACACAGAGGGTGTTCATTACTGCTAGCTTTTCATCTTTCTGACCTTTCTTTTAAAGAATATTTTATTTCCACAGTCAACAATAAAGAGTGTCTGACCCTCCTAATTTTATCATTGATGTTAATCGAACTGTGTTCCTTATATGATTTCAATGGCCACACGTAGTGATCTCTGCCTCTCCAATGTCTATTTAAAGCTTCATTATAACAATCTCATCATTCTTATAGCTTACACTGCGATGCCAGTGTCAATTACTGTGTCTTGTAAGTCATAATTAGTTGACTACCTAAGCCTGTTTGGCACAGAGGGAAGTCTATAATGAGGACAGTCATCACAGAGAGCTGTCCTGAGATGACCTGTGTCGTGTAAAAAAACTGCCCGTGACTATGAAAACTTTGAAAGAACGCACAAAACGCACAAAACGCTGACTTTGTTAAATTTATGGGAAATATGGAGAAAGTCAGAAACTTTTCAGCGATGTCATAAAAAAAAAAGTGTAGCTTTGATAGTAACTGTAATGAAAAAAGATCTTTTCTATTGGTTAGTCATTATGTGGTTGAGAGGTTAAGAGCTCTGCAGTGCTTGTTACAAAGTCAGTGGCTGAACAGAGAATTCTAGCTTCTCAAAAAACATTCATATGCCTCTGCACTATTTTACTAATTACACATGTCCATAATGTTTTTTTCATTTGATGTCACAAGGCTGCTATTGCTTAGGTTGAGAAAGTAATTAGTAGGCACACATTAAGCTTGGCTAAAAGACACTTTGCTATGGTTAAACTTTGCATGAAGACACAAGCTTTACATGAAGATGCACAAGTAACAATCTTGTTACTTAGATAATCTGTAATATAAGCACATGACTAGAAATAAATGATCAACACATGAGTAGACGATAAATAAAAGTTTAACACCTGTTATTATGTAGCCAATCCTCCTCCCCATCAAACACTTCATACCTTCACATGTTCCCATACTGTAAAATGACATAAGCTGTGGGAGATTCATAGACAAACAGCATGCTGCAGAAGTGAGAAAATATTTTATATTAAATATTAACATGTATGGGTCAGCAAAATCTAACAAATTAAAAAAATAAATCACCACATTTTACAATTGTTTATTTCTGCATTATGCAAAGCCATTTGTGCCATTTGCTTGAGAAATAAAATTTACGGCGTGACATCTGCTTTCACTGGAGCTTGAAATGTTAGATGATGACGTGCTCCTCTACAGACAGGAAAGTGTGCCAGTTTTTTTTTTTTGCCTCCCACTGTAGAACCACACTGCCTCCAGCAGTTGCAGTGCCAAATTTAATGTAAATAAGAAAGTAAAACTTCTAAATGTGATGTAATCTGATTTAACATCTACAGTTGTTACACAGATTCAAGTAATGAAGAGCTCTTTAATGCTAGTGTCCTGATATGCCCTCAGAAATGGTCCTGAGAAGCCCTCGCTGCTATGGCACCCTTCATTGTCATGGAACTAAATCATTTTTAGTTGTGCTCACAAAAAAAAAAAAAATGGCGAAATGGCTGAGCATAGCGCTAATGCCTGACACCTCACACTTCTGTTGTGTTCTCAGATGATGCCAATTAAGCACATGTACCCTTTTTTAATCAAACAGTTGTCAGTAATTTAAAAATAGCATTCTTTCATTCATTTATTAGTAAATACACTGACTATCTCAGTGTTTAGAAATGTAAATGACATCAGTTTAGGTTCCACTTTTTATGCAAATATATTGTTTTTACTGTATAAGATATGCACATGTTTGAAAAACTTTGTCACTATTTGATTTAAGCTGAACTGTTGATAAGACAGTCTGACCACATCAGTGGAGTGCCCTAATTTTTTCTGCTCAACTGGAAACACTTCAAAACAGAGAAACATGAGAGGTGACCTGCACCACAGTATGACCTTGCAGTGTGTGGACAAGTATTAATATACATGTGACAGAGTAACAGTTCAGAGAAGGCATAAGAGCAAGATGGAGAAATCTATTTTTAGACCAGCCATCCAGTCCTCAGATAACCTTCCCAACTCCTGTTCTGTTTTAGCTGCTCTTGTGATTCCCAGTGGTGTCTGGTTATTTGAGCCCTGGTGTCTGTCATGATTCTTAATCTGACAGGTGGACAGATAAATTACCATCTCCGTCTGCTCAGCAGCTATAAGGAGTCTATGAGTCAGAGTCACAAAGGGCTGCAAAACACAGTATACAATATCTATATTTCCATTTCAATTACTCTAATGAAGAAAACACAAATGTAGAATTTGAGCTGACACCGAAGGTGTATCAATGCCTTGTCAAATGGTCCCCGGTAACTAAGTAACAGTTATTCTGCCATTAAAAACTAAAGGACACAAATAGCCGAATGTTTTTGGCTGAGTTCTGATTAGTTAACTTGAGTGAGTTAACCACATCGTCCTCATGGAAACACTTGGATGTGGACTGAAATGAATAACGATTTTCATGGTTATGTGGCATTTTTGCCTTTAGTGCTTTACTTAATATTTTATATGAATTATTTATTATTTTGAGAACAGGACACTGAATCAAACCTTTCAGGTTTGTATTTGCAGCTCCTTCGATATACACATTATTTCTCAGAACCGTTTTCTTCTCCTTCATGGTCTGCTCTTTTACTTTTTATTTCTTAACTAAGCAAAAAACAAAAACACAGTTTTCCATATAATGCTTAGACGCTTGCTAACATTCATCAAGAACACTGTCTCCTTAAAATAAACAAATGCTATTATCAGAGGGAGGGCGGAAGGATGTTGGTTGCTAAACAACATTTACGAGCATGCTTCCATAACACTATAATGAGACTGCAGGGAGTTGTTGCCTATCGTAGGCAATACAGGTCACTATGACTTTGAGGTCAAAACACCTGAAGGAAATTCTGCACCAGACAGATTGCAGCTTTTGCATGCACTCCATCAGGTTAATGATGAAAGCTAAGAGATATTTAAGAGGACACAGATGTTTCATAAGATGCAAAAAAATGGGCTGTGCCATCAATATAAATCCAATCATATTCTGTGTTTTGAATTTATATGTATATGCAGTACATCTTTATACAATAGTCATTTCATTTGTGTGTGCATTCACTCATGTGCTTGAACAAATACTTTGTGTTACCCGGTATGAATTCAGTGAACTAAATTTCACATCTCCCAATTTCAATCCATGTGTTGTCTTGAAATAAACAACTGTTTTATAGCAACGCACACAAATTCAGCATAGGCCCAATTATTCCCTCACCTGACAGCTTTCAACGGTAGTGTGCTCCATTCTGGGTGCTGGGGCAGGGGGTGGTGGTGGGGCCCTCCTCTTCTTGGCATCAGCTTTGGGAGACAACCTCGCGATATTGACGACTGACTGGGACTGGCCCAAGGTGCTGGGCCGATTCTGTACACTGTGGAACCCAGATACTGTGGACACATCCTGTGGGTAAGATGAAGAATAAAAGGAGGCAGAGTCAGACTGACAAATGTAAGGTCACATATAAACAAATATGTAAATGGAAGAGTTTGAGGCACATTTTTGGAATTAGTTTAAAGTGAGGAACAAATATTTAGCACTGACTTACAGGCATAAAAAAATTATAATACTGC
>VVAS01008487.1:2985-18952 GCA_015103295.1 Ptychochromis oligacanthus
TTTTTTAATTTTTTAAAAAAATAAAAAAAAAAAAAAAAATTTTTTAAAAAAAAAAAAAAAAAAAAAAAAAAAGGATGATAAATGACTATAAATAAGACATAAGAATGAGAGAATGTGCATTTAAAGAGGTTTAAGCATCTTTTACATGCACAGTGAGTATACATTAATGCTAATATGAATTGCACTGCAGTTGCACTAGAAAGATGTTTCTAAATATGTGTCAGAATGGTTTTTAATACTTACTGCCCAAGGCTCTCTGTATCTCACAAACTCAGAGTTTTACTGTCTGCCTCATAGTTGGAAATGACTTGTGAGATGTGAGGAAGATGATGGCGTGACGATTCGTCACTGGTCATTAGCTGCAAAACAGCCACATTCTGGAAGAATCTACTCCAGATGTGTACTTAAAGCAAGTTTTAGTGCACCATTAAAACAGTCTCATCTCTGGTGACTTGATTGCCTCTTGGGGTGCCTGATCTCATGGTATGTTGTTTGTTTACTCTCCAGTGGGCCTTCATTTCCTGTGTGTCTGCTGGTTTTAACCCTCTAACAGTTCTCAGTGGGTTAGCTATTCTTAATTTACTGATCTCCACAGCAGAGATTTTGGGCTAATCCTGTTGTTCTTGTTTGTATTTTGACCTTTTGAATGCCATTGATTGGAAACTTTCTCTTGTAGTTCTGTTGAATCAAGATGGATACTTAGGGAAGAGGGAAGGTAAATTTAGGTTACATAGTTTGCCCATACCTATACCTATAATGCTAAAATGGTGTGATTAATTCATTAACAGTGGTAGATGTACTCCACTGTATGTTTGTTGGTGAGGAGACACTGAGGTCAGTCATCCAAAACTGAGAATCTTAGGAACCGAACAAGGATGGCTACTTATATTGACCTAACAGTGTGATAATAATAGATTAAATTAAAACATTAAATGTAGTATAATTAACAATGATCAGACAGATAGTTTGTTTTTTTATAATCATATAATCCATTTGCACAGCTGATCCCAAATACTTATGGGTAATTTTTATCTACACAGATTAGATTTCTTTCTGTTCACAGATGTCACAGTACTGAATGAGTCATAGAAACTGTTGGAATCTAACAGTTAATCAAAGGGTCATGTTTTCCAAAAAAGGGAACTTCTGCTTTCTTGTCACTGAAGCAATAAAGGAAAATAAGGGGAAGAGAAGTTTGTCATCTGCATTGTGCTTCACCAGTCAATAGTGCTGACAGTATGTCCGCAGCTTAAACTGCAAATACACAAGTTGTCACATCAGTAAAATCTATTTGCTTAGTCAAAGGGACTAAGAGGTGAGGCACTTTGGTGATCATGTGTGTGTGTATGTACATATGTGTCTCAAAGGTTAAATATTTTTAGCAGTCTTTCATTTATTTTGCACATGAAAATGTCAAGGACAGTTACATTCTTAGACCTTCTTCCCACATTTTGGTCCCGGTATTGTACCACTCTTATGGTTTGAATTTCTCTGTGGCGTCCAATTAAAATACTGCCTTTAACCAAAAGGAAAATGGTGTGAAGGTCTCTGAGATATGAAGAGCGAGGGAATGCACCAAAAATGTGAAGGAAATCAATTACAGATGGATTTCCAAAGTCCAGAATTGTATTCAAGGAGGCTCAGCAGATTTACCACTTCTATGTCATGTCAGACCTGGTTCCTGACTTATTTTCATAATGTTGGAACGTGATTGCTGTTTTCTGCTTATGGGATGGTGGACAGACACTCTAGGTCCTCGGGCAAGGACATTCTTCATTTTCCATGTCCTAATACCTCATTTGTTTTCTTAAAATTTACTTGGACAAAACAATCACCTTCTTTAGACCAGATAATTACCTAAACGCCATTCTGATCATTCTGAGAACAGTCTGGTCATCAGTCTGAAGGAAACTGGCTAGAAGTCTGTACCCATGAACAGCACCAATAAAAATGCATCAACTGTTCTGATAAGTTTCTGAGACTGGATGCCTTCAGGCCCCTGCTGGTCTTGTAAAGGCTCTTTCTAAGAATCTCAAAGGAGTCAGGGCAACAGTGTGATCTATCACAAGTTGTGTTGGATGGTAAAAGGTTTCTACAGTGTTGTCTAAGCTTTATACAACCTTCGTCTTAAACAAGCATTAGATTTTTGTTTTCTGTGTTAAAAAATCATAAGATGAGGAGCTATCTAGTGTTCGGATGGTCTCTTCAACTTAACTTCCTTTTCTTGCCTACTTGTCCCAGTGGAGACCTCCATGGAGCTTAAACATAATCTCTCTTAATGTTCCTTCCTCCTTCTGATCAAGAGGGGTTGCCAGCGACCTTTTACCTTAGAGTCACTCAAGGATCCTAACTCTTTATCACCCTGAATAGGTGAACACAAGGCTCCTCACCAAGAGTTGTCACTCCCCATGTCCAAGCCAAACTCCATTTAACTCTTTATAGCCAGTAATAATAGAAGCACTGGGGCACTTAGCATTAGCGTGTTGGCTAAGTGACATTTTGACACCTTAATGTCTTTCGCTCTTGTGTGGTAGAGGTCAGGGTCAGTGAACATTGTGTGTCCAGCATTTTTTGCGCTAACTGGCCTGACAGGTCACACAATAGCCCCGTGCTTCCAAGAACAAGGTCATTTTTATTCAGTGGTTAGAAGACAAAGCAGCAGGTCTATAATGTTCTAAACAAATCTCTGAAAATATAATCAAAATAAGGGTTTGTTTGACTTCTTTGGAAGTGACTTTGGACCTGCAGTTTTTTTTTTCTAATCTGTCCATCTGTCCCTTTCTCAAATACCTTTCACTTGAAACTTAATGAATGGTAAACATGTTGGGTCTTTTATTGTCTTCTTCTGTCTTTCCTCAGGGTCAGTATAGCTGTCATGTGAACCACTTGAGTGGCTCTAACGATATCCACACACTGAAACATGATTCATGCCTCCTGAGCATGACATTTTTGAAGATCAAATTTAAAACTATGGGTGAATACACCATGAACACAGTAACCCTGAAACCTTTTTTCTGCCTTGAAGCTGTTAACACTAAATGTGAACAAGAGAAATTTGGTCCTGTTTTTTTTTTGTTGTGTGTTTCTCGGGGCTCAAGGTTTGATCAGTGGCTAGACACAATGAGATCATTGCTTGTAAAATTATAGTTGTTTGTGTCTTGCGCTAACATCACGTGGTTTTCTTTGAAGGAATTGTTCAGATGTTTTCAGTTTAAAAGAGGGAAAGCCAGACTTCTCCTGCAGGTTTCTCATGCCGTGTGACGTCATACATACATTGCTCAAGAGTTGTCCGCCACATTGGACTTGATAGAACCACTATTCACAAGGGAAAAATCTGTATTTCCTGACAGGTTGGTTCCTGGAGGTTGCTGGCAGTCACTGGGTGAAATCGGTCACAAAGAGGGTGCTGCACCAAAAACCTCCTAGCAGCAGTCACTAGCATATTGCCCGAAGTTTGCATGGAATACACATTTTTCCCAGGTTTCCAGGGGGTTGTTGCCTGATCTCTAGACCTGTGTGACTGGGGCCTAACATGTTCACATTATCACAGTGAGTGTATTTCTAGTTTGTTCAGCCAATACTGGATTGCTTTTACTGATATCAGCAAAAAAGAAAATAGCAAAATAAACAGGAAATAATCAGAATCAGCTGTAAGCCAGATTGTTATTTTAAATATTAGTATTGATTTCACAGTCAGTGGATGCCTAGTTGCTGATGTCAGCATTTAGATCCAAATACCACTGTCCTGCTACATTTTACCATGGCTGTAGACTGTTTAAAAATGCTGATAAAATTGATTCCTTTGTCAAAGCAGTAATCAGTTTGACTGCCTCTAACTATCATCGCTGCCATTAGTGCATTTCAACATTACAGTATGTTGGTCTGCCCTATTGCTTCTTATTGCATCTACTGCTGGCATCTCCCATTCAGATTTGAACTATTACTATTATTAATCTTTGTTGATGCAGTGATGCAGAGCATTTCTCTGTTTTAATATTCCTGTCCATTCATGTTCCCACCCTCACATGGGAGGGACTCGGTGAACGGAAGAAAGTCAGCGATGAGAGGCATAACCCGATCTGCTGGACATATGGAGGCTCTGTCTCTGCTGCCAACCTCCAGCTGGATGGTATTAGTCCCCGTCTGTACTGAGGAGTTTAGCTATCACCCTCCAGGGACCAATGAGGAGCAGAGGGACGAAAGGGGGAGTCACAGGTCTAAACTCTGGCTCCTGTTCTTCACCCAAATTTCCCACCCTCAGACATATCAGTGCTTTCCATTAGCTCCTAAAGTAAATAAACCAACTTTGTGCAGAGCAGAAAGACAGACAGAGGGAATGTGGGTATCAGTGTTAATAGCATAACGTGTTTTAGAATATCTAGAGAATCCAGAGGCTTAGGCATTAGATTTTTATATCTTATATCTAATTTAACTAGATGCAGAACAAAGATAACTGCAGCCTTTATGTTTAAAACAGAATTAATTCATGCAATTATAAAGAATTTTTGTCCACATTGTTTGGTGATCATTTTTATTTGGCTGATAAAGTGCTTGACCCTGAATCCTGTTTATCACATTTGCATCTTTTTAAGTCCATTTCTAACATGTTTCTGTCCATTGACTAACTACATAGCTGCTGTCCCTTCTTCTTATACATATACACTTACTTCCCCCTGTTTATTTGTATTTAACTTACCAGATTCTTTAGATTCCTGTGCTCTGGATTTGGGTCAGCTATGCATAAAGGCAAACATTTAGACTCCCCAATTGAACTACAGCCCTTCATAATCATATCAAAAACCTTCTTTATTGGTCAGTGCTTACAGAAGGCTATCTGAAAAATATGTCAAGCTTGCAAATAAATGTGCTTGCAGGTGTGCACAGGCGCACACGTGAAAACAGTTTCAGCCTGAATCTTCTTAATTCCTGCATGTGCCAGGCATTTGCCTTGTGAATCTCATGTCCATCTCTAGTTTAGTAGGTCAGGTTGTCACATGAGGAATGAAGCTAATATTCACAGGCTGATCTGCCTTCCTGCTGTGATTTGACAGACCAGAGCTGAGGGGAAGAAAATGACTCGCGCAGAAAGGGAGTAATGTGCAATGAGAGTTACACACACACATAAAAAAAGTATTTTAATCTCAAGGGTTTACCTGGAGGAAGAGGATACCAGCAATTATTTCACCAGTACACCAGCACTAAGTATTTTTTATCAAATTTCATTGACTCAAACAAGAAGTATAAAATAATGAGATGATGTCTTGTTGTTGTTCTTGTTCACCTGTACAGTAAATACTAACTATATTATTTTGCAGTTGATGTAGTAAACCCAGCATCTTTGTCAAGTAAATAGAATCTGATACCCCTCTACACATTTTATAAGGGGCTCTATGTAATTGGTTTTATCATGCCTAGTGTTGCTGCTTTCTCTGCAAGCTGCTTTGCAAACCAACTCCACCATAGCTCCTCCTTGTGTCAGACTTAATCACTGTTGTGTCCATTATAATTGATGCCTGGGAGGTCCTAACAAAGAGACATGTTGCCTAATAAGAATTACTGTAGATTCAAATAACAATCTTCTTTGGACTAAAGTGATCCTGAAAAATAATGAAAGACTAGGAAATCATGTTTTAAGTAATCACAAGTAGATTTCAAAATTTTTCATCTTGGCATAGTGTCAGAACTTTACAATTATTTCAAACACTCTGTCAGCTTAACACAATGAGAGGTGAAAAAAATTCATTCATGCACTTCAGTCTTTTTTCTGGTATATTTTTTGTTGTGGTATGTTTGTCCTTTATCCCAGCTCTCTTTGATCTGCAGCAGCACTCTCACTCATCTTCTGAAAAATGTCACATGAAACAGGAGCAGTAGGATGCTGGAAGCTGGAAGGAATCATTCTGAAATTGAAACCTGCTTGGTGCACTTTGGCTAAAGAAGCTCCTGGATCAGTGATAATCTCCCAGCTGAACCTGGTTTGTGTTTATCATGACAGCCTTCAAGTCTGCATGCTTTGTCACGTGGCTCAGCATAGGTCAGGGTTCATAGGAGGTCACAGGTCAGGGCAGGGAAGACTAAAGCATGAACTTCCTGTGTTACTCACTGGCAGATTATGCACAGAGAGACAGAGAAGAGAATGGATATATGGTACTTTGGAATTTGGTCTTTGCACGACACAATTAGACCCCCAAGACAAAAGTCCAAAACAGGAAAGAAAATAGAAAGGGAACGAGGGGAGTTTCTCTTGTCAGAGGTTATTTGGACGCCTCAGTAAGAACATACAAATGCAGGACATGGTGATATGTTTAAAAAAGTAGCATGCCACTCTTGCAAACATAAGAAACGTGCGCACAAACACATACAGGCATGCACCCATTTTTTCTCCCTGATGTCATATTTCTTCATCTTCCTGGCATATCAAACATCCATCCATTCTCACCTTGTTCTTCACTCACTCTCACTTAAATTTCCTCAATAGCTGCTGGGCTTATTTCAGTCTCGTTGCAACTTAAACCTTGCACCCAAGGCCCTACAATTCATTGTTGCTGAAAGGTAGTTGGCATACAACTTTTCCAAGTACTGTATATACCAACCCCACCTTTATCCAGAACAATTCATCATGATGTCAGACGGTATCAGCAGGCTTTACATTCTTATGGACATGTGTCACTACATTTCTGTGGCGCACTAGAATGATTATTTTAAACCTCTCTTTGCTTTTATGAGTCCACAAAAGCCATCAGACAAGGGAAGATCTCATGAGGAAAAGTCCGTCTGAATGTCCGTTTAGTTGCTGTTCTGAAACATTGATGATGATGTGATCCTTATAAGCACGTGGCGTTGGTGATGTTTATTTTTTCTAGTTTGTTAACACTGATGTGATGAAAGACTTAATCTCATTTGGATTGCTTTGCTTTATCTGAGCCAGTGTGTCTAGTTTGGAAAGTTGGGCCATGTAGAGCACACGATAATCCAAAGAGTAATTATTATATGTCACTTAGTTGAAATAGGAATTCTGGAGATTTCCAGGCATTACGGCAGAGCTCCGGATGTGTGTTCATTTCACAGCCATATGGTTGGCATCATTAACCACTCCCTAAGTATTCAACTCTGTTTCCCAGGCAGACCTCTACCTCTTGTAATTCTTAGAAACTGTGGTTGCACACAGTAACTCTTTATGTGATTAAATGCCATTTTACCAGTCTCACAGACTGTAGAAATAAATCAAACCAGATTGCTTTGTTCATTTTGGGCCAGTAACAACTACACTCTGTCATAAAACATTGTTTTTCAGTCTTAGCAGTGAGATTAATGGCATTAATCAACCAATGTTTGGAGAAAACCCACCACAGGTTTTTACCAAAATTGGAAGTTGGAATAAAGGCTTCCTCTTATTTAAAATGTTATGCTGTGGAATAACACTCAGTGTTAACAGATTTTATTATTTGTTGTATATTCTCTCAATCTTTTCCTTTTTTTTCTATTTTGTCTCACGAGCATTAATGGACACGTATAATGCTCAATTCCAACCTGTTTGCTATGTTTTCATGTTTCCTGCAAATTCAGCTTTCAGCTTTTTGTTTCCCTAAGAGATCTGTCTTTTTTGAAACATCTATAAATTTGCCTTTGGTTCTGCTCTTCCTCTGGCACCCATCTCTCATTCTAAAGCAAACCATCACTAATCTGCTTTCTCCAAGCATGACTAATAAGAAAAATATGAGCAGTAATCTGGAGCTCTGTGCATGCGTGTGTTCCTTCTTTATGTTAATCGACATTACAATGGGTTGCTGATCGCTGGAATTGTTACTTGGTTCTGTTGCTGTGCAGGACTTTGTTTTGTGTAGAGTCACGAGGTTTTACTCTCTATACAACGTGGCTGCTTGTGGCTGAAATAAACACAGTATTAGCTGGAAGAGAGCACAGCAATGTGGAGGCTATAAGATATACATGTAAATATTCTTGTTACTACTTGCGTTTTGTGTATGTACACGTCATTCCACAGTTTGCTTTTGCATTTACATGTCAATCGGCCATTAATTCCCTCTGACACTGTCCGAAGACTGAGGTTGAGTAGAAACCACATATGGTAGTGCTTAACAAGGAAACAGTGATTTAACTCCTTTAAGACGTCAGTGGTGACCAAAGAACAAGATTTGCAGAAAGCTGACTTAAAAAATGAACTGAAAAACCCTGCAAAACAGGGCACTAATGGTTCTAGTCTCACACACACACACACTGTTAGGCTTTATAAAAAGCAAGACTAATCTGAACAGGTCTGAGCCAATATAAAGGTTAACAATACATTTGTATAGTTTTAAATTTCCACTCATTCACCCGTTATCATTGAGCTTCTTTGTTATTTGACCTGCATATTAACACAAGCACCTGACACTCGGCTCACTACTGTGACACCCAAATCAAAATCAGTCAGGCTGAAAATAATTTGGACTAGAGATGCACTGATTGTAATTTCCTTGGCCGATCCCAATTTTCTTTCTAAGAACTGTAACTGGACATCGTCCCTTTACTCTTTTTCACTCATTTCCATAATTTTCCTCATGACTGCTTTGATCCTTTGCTCATACCGAGGCTGCTGGCTTGTGACCGGCTCTGAGCTCCAGATAGCTTTGGCTACTTTACCTTTGTTAGCTTCTTTAAAATGTTCATGTTCAGCTGGGTGAGGGTGGTTTAAGTGTCTGATTAGGTTTGTTGTTATAAACATTTTCATGGTGCCCCACCCCCATGGTTTACGTTGATGAACTTTGTGTCTTCACTCACAGTGAGGAGCTTCCATTTTACATGTTAGGGTGTGGCTGTGAGTGTGCGCACGACTGTTTGTCTATGCTACTGTGCGCGTGCTGGGCATGCATGAAACGGACTGGCTCATAATCAGACATATGTGAGGGGCGAGAACGCTGGAAATTGGCTGATTCTGGTCCCTGGCTGGTCAGTCGGTGCATCTCTAGTTTGGACCTGGACTCAATTCTCTGATCTTAGGTTAAGCTATGGACGCTATGAACCAAGAGGATCAGTTAAGACCGGATCTTCTGTATAAATGAGAAAGACTGAGCAAAAGGCTTGGAACAGTGTTTAATACAACACAGACACACGAACACATACACACACACATTTTCTGTTCATGTGGTAAAAGAATATTGAGCCAGTGCATATGTGTTTGGTCTATAGCAGTACTCTGTACTGTAAATTATGTTGTTTGGTGTTTTATAAGGGAAAACATCTGTAATGGAGAGTCATTACAATTAATCCTGTTTCAAAAGGAGGAAATTATAGAAGATAATTTAAGAGCCTGGCTGCTTGTTTGGCTTCAATAAATGTGAAAGGTGATGTTTTTTTTTCTAATTTTATTTAGTTTGGTTACAAGTTATCTAAAATATTAGATGCTGTGAAGACCTTCTTCTTTGCGCTGATATGTGTGCATGTACATGCATTCAAGTGGACGTGCAAAACAACCCATGTACAGGACTGTGTAGCTTAGAAGCCCATTATCCCTGCACAATACAGATCTTAAGCAGCCCTTACCTCAATAGTCCATTCTTCCTGCTTTAGTTTTTTTGTACCGCCATAATCTAAATACACTCTTTCTGCTGTGATGTACAAGTAAAACTTCAGGGATAATTGGATCCACCATATAGTGTGTATATTTTTTTAAACACACCCTATGGATGAAAATACATAATATTAGTCAGCTGTACACAGATCCATTGTTTGTGTGTGTGTGTGTGTGTGTGTGTGTGTGTGAGAGAGAGAGAGACTAGCTCCTGCCTCTATTGTGATCATGGTCAGTTCATCAAAGCCCAGAGAAGGTATTGGCAAGGCATTTGGTCCACTGTCTGCCTCACACTTCCTTTGTTTGTGTGTGTGTTTGTGTGAGTGCAGGTCCAAGCCTCTGTCTCCTCACACTTCCTCCCAGCCATTGTGTGTATGGAAGCATATGCTCGCTCTCCCGCTCTCTCTCTCTCTCATTCGTTCTCTCTCTCTCTCTAATCAGTGTCTTATTGGGTTGATCCCTAAGACTATGGATGAGCTATTTCTGAAAATTCCTGTTATGAAAAGATTATCTACCCCACCTACACCCTGTGACTCTTCTCTATGTTTCTCTGTCTCTCTCAGTTAAACTCAGCAGTTAAACTCTTTATCTCATTCTCTATCAGTGAAAGGCAGAGGATAAACGTTTGTCGTTGGAGGCAATATATTCAACTTTGCAAAGTTGTTTAGCTCCAGTTTGGCAGTGTATACAGTACCTCTACCTTGCCTATGAATATATCACATCTCATAAACACAGTAAATCGACAAATTAGCACTGTCATGAATACAGAACTTCTGTCTTTTGTCTGTTCTAGGTGGACCTCTGTGACCTTTGCAAACCTACAATTTGGTTATCTGTTATGTGAGTCTTTGTTGACATGGCCTTGGGTGTTTGTGTATGTGTGAGTTGGACTGACACCTTCATCCGCTGACCCTCATTTGGCCTCGCTGTTCGGGGTTAGGAATGGCAAAAGACTGAGTATAAACCCCAAGGCTAGCCCAGAGGATGAGTCTCTGCAGCTGGGGAAATAATTTCAGTAATTTTCTCTCACTTTTTGTCGTTTGATGTATTTGGCTTTTAATCTTAACATTTTATTCCCTTTATTCTGACCTCAGTAGTCTTTCTTGAGTCATTTTTTAAAATTATTTTTCACCCTCATGTTCTCATTTTACCTCTTTCAGCCCCTCCCTCTATGTCTGAGGGTCAGAGGTGACACTGTAAAGTTTACAACCTACAATGGTAGCGTTACCCCCCAAAAAATAAAAGGGATACAAGGGCATCTTTATTAAAATAAAATGTCTGTTTTGTTTTTACACCTGAACTTATTTTTTTTTTAGCATAGAAGTGATTGTTTTGAACCACTAGCGACATGAGTAAACTTTACTACGCAACACAAGATAATCCACTAAAACTGCCATGCCTTAAATGCAATGTTTGTATTTTTTATTCCTTTTCTAAGGAGTAGTTACACATAATGCTGGCTCTAATCCGTTGTGTCTGTCTGCTGCAACACTGATGCATCTCCCCATTTCCTTTCTTTTGTCCAAAGCCCTCATTACACTTATGTGTATTTGATCTGTATCTGAATCATAAGCCAAACAAGCGCCTGACTCTGACGAGCTTTGATGAATGAAAATTGTAGACACTCTGAAGAGACACACTCATTTTGCCCCAGAGCAACTGGCAGCAGCGGCAGTCTGCTTGTCTGATCTCTGACAATTTACCACACACATGCATCAACAATCACTGGCATTATTGTGTATTTATCGCCACAAAACAACTTGAGAGCCTGATCCCCCCTCGTCTCTGTGCAGGGTTGTTGACCCATCTCAGCCAAGTTTAGCTTTGGGTTTGGGTTTTGGGTGCAGCCTCTGGGTGGTCGGGTTTTGTGGCTCAGGGATTTGGCCTTGTTTGGTAATCTCTCTTCATCTCTTGTTCCTCCCTTTGCTTTCTCTTTCTCTCTCTCTCTTCTTCTATCATTTTCCTCTCTCGCTCTCTTTCTCTCTATCTCACACACAGACTAACAGATCCTAATTAGCCTTCTCCCTCCCTTCAGGTAACAGATTTAGGATAGACATCACAAGAGATTTTCCTTCAGTTTATGAGCTCACAAGATCGTATATTTTGATATTCATGCACCAGTGGTGGCACTGATCTTTTTGCACAATTTGCATGCTTACGCTTTAGCACATTTTGTGCATTACTTTTTGAGTAAGGGCCAAACCCTTCTAGAAAGAAAGTAGCTGACAGAACTGCATGTGAGAATACAAATTTGAGTTTAGCGAGGTAACTGTTGGGTGAATTCACAGCAAGAGAGAGGTCATCACCTGTGCTATCTCCTGAACTCTTTCACCTAAACCAAACTGAGTGTTTCCTGCAGTAAGGGTGCAGCTGATGCAAACTGTCTCATGCTATGTGCTACATTTGAGAAAGGACAACTGTTGACAGTGTCTTGACCTGATTCTCCTGATATTTTCTGGAGTTCATGCATGAAAACAGCTTCAGTCTTTGATCAGATATTTCTTGATCACAATCAGGAATCTTTGTAAGAGCACATTGTGTTTCTGCATGACTGCTTGTACCATCCCATTTGTTTTGCTTGGATTGACTTTATTTTGTGTTGTTTCGGGTTTGTACAGACCTGATGTGGAATGTTAAAAAATAATAATTGCCTAACCATTTCTTTTTAAGTATGGAGGGAAAAAATACTACACAAATCACCATAATTTTTTTTTTAATTACAGTAATTGGGCATTGCATGAAAAATATAAATTTTTTGTTTGCCAAAAAATCAGCAGAGACAGAAATACATTCACTGTACACTTAATTAGGCAGACTTTGCTAATACTGGGTTGGACCCCCTTTTGCCTTCAGACTTGTCTTAATTCTTAGTGGCATAAATTCAACAAGGTGCTAGAAACATTCCTCAGAGATTTTGGTCGCACACAGTTGCTGCAGATTTGTCGGCTGCACATCCATGATGTGAATCTTCCGTTCCACCACATCCCAAAGGTGCTCTATTGGATTGAGATCTGGTGACTGTGGAGGCCATTTGAGTGCAGTGAACTCAAGTTTGAGATGATTTGAGCTTTTTGACATGGGGTGTTATCCATCAGAAGATGGGTACACTGTGGTCATAAATGGATGGACATGGTCAGCAACAATACTGAGGGAGGCTGTGGCATTTAAATGATGCTCAGTTGATACTAAGGGGCCCAAAGTGTGCCAAGAAAATATCCCCCACACCAATATACCACCAGTGCCAGCCAGAACCATTGATATAAGGCAGGATGGATCCACATTTTCATATTGACACCAAATTCTGATCCTACGATTCGAATATCGTAGGATCAGAATTTGGTAGACTCATCAGACCAGGCAACATTTTTCCAATCTTCTATTGTGTAATTTTGGTGAGCCTGTGTGAATTGTAGCCTCAGTTTTATGTTCTTAACTGACAGGTGTGGCACCCGGTGCAGTCTTCTCCTGCCGTAACCCATCTGCGTCAAAGTTCAGTGTGTTGCGCATTCAGAGACGCTCTTCTGCATACCTTGGTTGTAACAAGCTGTTATTTGAGTTGCTGTTGCCTTCCTATCAGCTGGAAGCAGTCTGGCCATTCTCCTCTGACCTCTGACATCAACAACTCATTTTCACCTAGAGAACTGATGCTCACTGGATATTTTCTCTTTTTCAGACCATCCTCTGTAAACCCTGGTGATGGTTCTGTGTGAAAATCGCAGCAGATCAGCAGTTTCTGAAATACTCAGACCAGCCAGTCTGGCACCAACAACCATGCCATGTTCAAAGTCACTTAAATCACCTTTCTTCCCCATTCTGATGCTCAATTCAAACTTCAGCAGGTCATTTTGATCATGTCTACATCCCTAAGTGCATTAAGTTGTTGCCATGTGATTGGCTGATTAGAGGTTTGCATTATCAAGCAGTTGTACCTGTGTACCTAATAAAGTGACCAGTGAGTGTATGCCGTATGCATCATGAAGGTACTAATGTTTGGAGTGCATCAATCACCAAAGAGGTGTAACACTCTCTTAGAGCTTTTGAACAAGTATTTACAGGAGATTTTGGAGGGTAGTACTGAGGGATAGTACTATATAACAGTATGGGCAGCATCAGTCACACCCATATGCTTAATACCTCTGCCAAGGAGGTTATGTTTGTCTGATTATAACAGGATTACTCAAAAACTTATGGACAGCTCAGTATGAAAATTTTACCAAAACTGGAGCTTGGCCCAATGGACTAATCCATATCTGGATCTATTGCATCATATCTTCATAAACAGATACCAAATTGAAATAGGAAAAATTGGGAGATATTGTCTTTATGTTTTCAAGAAGGATATCACAAACTGATTTGGATCTATGCATAATTTTGGGTCTAGGGACTCAGTATGTACATGGTGGGGAGGGAATTTTCAGTCATGGTGGATGTATGCAGTTACTGCTCTTGTTTTATAAGTACAAAATAGGCCTTTGAAGTGTGTAGCTCAACAAGGAACGACATAAGCTATTTGGCAGAAGTCTTAAGTTTCATATTTAAAAATGTTCTGAGGTCTATTAAAATAAAATTCCTAATTATTCTCAGCCCCTCATAAATTCAAACTATAGACACAGGCTGCCTCTCACATGCTCACTTCAATAATTGGCAGGCTTTCTTTTGACTAAATCACTTGTGACTCCACCGTCAGCTGGTTCTGGTATGGATGCCAGCAACAGACTGCACATAGAGCCAGGATTTTCTGCATCATCCTTTCCCCCTTCTGGCAATCCAAGCTCTGTATTACACATATTTCCCTGCCACATACTGAGTCGTTTGGCTTTCCCATTTTGCACCACCTCAGCGCTCTGAGTTACCATAGTAATAACAGTGTTGACGAGATCTTGGAAAAGATGAGAGGTCCACATACAGGAGCATGTGGCAGAATCGGGAACAATGGACGGGCTGTTTCTAACTATACCAAACATACATGAGTGAACTGTAATACTTATTATCTTAGGATCTCATCGTATCTGCCCTGCGGTCAGGAATTTAAATGTGTTGTCATTGCAGTCAGTCTGAGCGTGGTGTACGTGCGCCCGGCGCGTCATGGACAGCCATTACCATACCTGCAACAGTTCTTTTCACGGCACCACTTGCGCTTTTCAGACTAATCTCGGGTGACAAAAGAGCGTCTCACAGTTGTCTCCATTAGTTTCTAATGATATGCAAACTGGGTACCAACCTACAAGTCAAAAGCTTCTTATGGGAGTGGTAAAAGCGCGAGAGATCCAGCAGCTGAAAAGAACACGTAAGTCTAAAAAAAAAAAAAAAGTCAACTCGCGTTAGATTTTATACATGTACCATTTGTAAAATATATTTTTACGGACAGGTAAATGAAATTTGTAAAGGGATTAGGAACATATAACAACAAAAGAAGTCATCATTTGGGCCAGAGCACTCACAGCAGTTTGTCATTGTTTGCGCGTTTGGACACAAACTGATGGATCTAATCATTATACAGTTATACAAATTTCATCCCTTCACATTATGAACTGCTGGGGTTGTCCCGAGTGTATCTGTGTGTCTCCGGCTCCTTATCAGGTGTGGAGCAGCAGAGTGAGTGGGGGTGGAGCCACGATAGAGTTGCCAATTCCTAAAGCTTGAATCACACTTTACTCTCCATTCACATTCCTGCTGGGAACCGCTTCATTCAGGGACCGGCGGTGTCGGGACGATTTGAAGATTGTGGGATTCTGTCTGTCTTTGCAAAATCATAGGACCATGGATTTACCCTCTTGCGCAGTGGTCGGAGAACATTTGCATTCGATTCTATAGTTTGCGTTTTCTCTACACTGGATTTATCATGCGGACTTCGTCCTAACAGTGGAGTAGATCTGACTGGACTGTATAGAGCGCAGCCGGGAGTTTGGTTTTATGGTGAAGCCGAGACCTTAAAAGATGATACTAACACGTAAGTCCGTTTCATTCATCCTGCCAACGTACTACGTTTAAATAAGAGTTTGGAAATGAATGTATTTTTGGATCGTTTTCAGTTTATATTAAAAACGTGTCCATAAGAAGTTTACTGTTTATCACAGAGTAAATAGTGGCCAAAAGTGCACTGTTAAAAGGTTATTTTTAGTATTTAAGGTTATAAACTTTTGTTACAGTTTTCTACAGCGTATTCGATAAATCGTCTTTAGGGCGCAGCGCTCCGCACTGTCAGAAAAATCTCCGAGCCTGGCGCATACGGAGTCCTGAATTCTGATCACAGTTCACATAATATCTCCGGGTTTTGCTTACCGGTGACCATCCCAAGTGTGCGAACACTTATTGGCGGGTGTTTTCTCTCGTAACTAAAAATCTACTATAAGACCCCCCCCCCTTTTTTTTTTTTTTTAAACCAGCAGCACAAAGACA
>VVAS01008492.1:10191-20715 GCA_015103295.1 Ptychochromis oligacanthus
GACTGAGATTTGCAGCTGCCCACATGGACTAGACAAATGCCTTCTGGAGAAAAGGTTTATGGTCAGACAAGAAAAGGACTGAGCTGTTTGGCTACAATATTATGTTTGGAGGAGTAAGGCTCAGGTTTCAAACCTAAGAATACTGTACCAACTGTAAAGCATGTTGGTGGTAGCATCATACCCCGGGGCTGTTTTGCTGCTAGTGGTACTGGTACATTGCACAAAGTGGGTGGAATAATGAGGAAGGAGGACTTCCTCCAAATTCTTCAACTTCACCTCCAATCAACAGCTAGACGGTTGAAACTTGGGCACAGCTGGGTGTTCCAACAGGACAATGATCCCAAACACACATCAAAACTGGTTTTGAATGGATAAAGCAGGCTAACAGTAAGCTTATGGAATGACCTTCCCAAAGCCCTGACCTCAACCCTATTGAAAATTTGTGGACTATGTTCCGGGTCTGACTATGCACCCGGGTCTGACTATGCACAGACCCGGAACTATGCTTAGTTCTGGGTCTGTGCCAGGAAATCAACCAGTTTAAATGAACTCTACCAATTATCCCCAGAAGAGTGGTCAAATATCCAGCAAGAATTATGCCAGAAGCTTGATGATGGCTACCAAAAGCATCTGATCAAAGTCCAACCTGCTAAGGGACATTTAACCAAATATTAGTGGGGGTGTGTGTATACATGAGAACCTGTATGTATAATTTTGACCTTATGTGGATTAGAGAAAACCCAAAATATATTCAGATTTGTGCAACCAATTGTTGTTTTTTAAAGTCATTACAGATCTGTGATGTACAATCAATCTACCCTGGAAAAAGAACAGTTCGAAGAAATCATTAAAAGCCCCAAATTACCATGACATTCATGCCCATGATGACCACAACATACACTATGTACAATATTCAAATACACGC
Source organism: Ptychochromis oligacanthus (assembly GCA_015103295.1). Lineage (NCBI taxonomy): Eukaryota > Metazoa > Chordata > Actinopteri > Cichliformes > Cichlidae > Ptychochromis > Ptychochromis oligacanthus. The sequence continues at coordinate 11,117 of VVAS01008492.1, forward strand.
CATTTACTGCAGAAATCAGACATGATGAAACACAGCATGTGGGCTCATTGAAACATGCTGTACATTGCAATTCTCAGAAATGACTTTTTTTTTTTTAGTTACTTAAGTCTACAAATTGTACTTGGAGGCCCCTGGAGATTTGAGATTCAGTGCAGGGAAGCCAGTTGACTTTGTGTACTCTGTAAAAAGAGGACAGGCCGTTCCTAAAGATTTCATGATGGTGGTGTGTCAGTGTTTTGTTAAGGACAGTGATGAATGTTTACATAAGAGAAGTTATGAAAGATTATGTGAACACAGGAGATTCGTATCTTGTTCAGTATAAACAATATTGCAATATTTTACAAACCAAGCTTCCTCATTCTAATGAAGTAGCAAAAATTTTAGTGGCTTGAAATAAACATTGAGTCATTTTCTTTCTCACGCTCAAATCTATTTTTGCAGAAAATAAATTTTTGTACAATTCATTTTCAGTTAACAGACACTTGCAGTATTAGACACGCTTATACAGTGTAAGTGAAAAAAATGTGGAAGTGTGAAAAGGGTAACTGATCCAGTTGTTAGCTATATCTCCTCTAATATGCTGAGGATCTGTTTGGGGTTCCTGTTGCGACTGGATCCACCAGGTGTCCATATCCTGTTCTTGTGCAGTCCTAACACGAAGCTGCACATGGCAGCTTCACGACATGGGCAGCAAAAATCCACATCAGGTAGGACACCCATACTGGAAAGGTGCTAACTTTCCTCATGTTGCCCCAAATCACAATGCAAACTCTCTAACAAATGTGCAACTAATTAAAATTAGTTAAAAACATATAGTTAAAATTGACAAAATGACTAATTTCACTTTTGGGCTTCCTGAATAGTCTGTGAACTGGTGTTTTGGTTTTTTCATTTTTTTTTTCAGGTTTCTATTGCTACAGTGTTGACAGTGGGGTAAAACACTTATCTGGTGTTTATTTTTCTTTTCTTTGTGTATATTTAAGTCCCAGCTAAACTGAACTAACCGAAACTAAACAGAAAATTCTACTTAGTGATTTACTGCTTGAAATGTTTTGTTAAGAATCTTCCAAATAAGGCTCATTTTATGAAGAGACTGGTTGAGCAGCGGGAATACGACATTAAGTTACGCCACATTTTGCACGTTTCACCTTCAGGTCATTTCCATCCTGGAGGTCAGCAAATGAAGTGCTTGTAATATGAGGCTCATCCCAGCAGTAAAGTGAACAGTTCCCTCCATTTAGGGTTGGAGAGGGCTGATGAGGAGCTGCACGTTCTCTGCCTAAATTATCATGCTTCAACAGCCAGCACACAGATTTGACACAAAAGAGCTCATTGCAAGCTGGGCAAACGTTCAGCAGATCTTTAAGGGCTCATTTCTCTCAAACATGTGAGAGAAGTTTACTTTCAGAAACAAATTTTGATTTAGCATAATCTGACTTATAGATAAAACAGAATTAAAGTCAAGTCAGGTAAAGTCAAGTCAGGTCAGCTTAGTTCACTACTTAAGCCAAGTGTTGAATAACATGAAGCTATAACCCCAAAGAACATAAAATCAACCAAAGAGGTTCCTTTCTATTTATTACCCCATGCAGAGCTGCACCGTTTCATAAAAAAGGCTTGTGTATCATCAAATAAAAATTGTTCCTGGGAAGGGTCAGCTCCATAAGAGCATTTGTCATATTTCTTCTGTAAATGACTGCAGAAGGTCAACAGACTATGAATCGCATAACCACCACGGTCATTTGTCATAAATATTAAGTTGTTCCAGCAAAGAAAATCTCTCACGTCTGGAAAATATTGATTAGGTAAAGTACTTTGATCCACCAAGACAAGTAGGATAAATGGTGAATGCAATCGGGATGGAAGAAACACGCTGTTTATGCTACACCAAGATAAAAGGCTAAACATGACAACATTCAGAGTCAGAATCATTACTCATATATGTTTTAAGGCCAGTGTGCTTGATATAGAAAACCTCAGTACTATAGTTTTCACAGGAATGGAGATCACTGATATAGATCACACAAAACCAGGAAGAGCCACAGCCTTTGCTGACAAATGAAACTTGGACATGATAGTCAGCAATTATTCAACTCTGATTTTAAATGCCACCAAAGCCTAATTCTACTAATAAACTGAAAAATAAAACATAAGCGTGATCCTAAACATCAGTGTCATTTTACCACTGGTAGGCATGCCATGTTTATTTGGGAACTAAACAACACATTATGCTTCAGTTGTATAAAAGAAACTACAAATTCTTCCACCGGGAAGAACCGGGCTATACTTTGTGCCAGAGTTGTAACTTTCATATGATAAAACATTATTTATTCAGCAGTAAAAACTGATGGTGTTGCAAGATGGCATCCTTCTCTCTTCCAGGATCATCATCAGTATCATCTCACAGGGTTTACAACATGTGCCTATCGGTAGAATAACCAAAGTCATTTAAAACTGGGAAAATTTGCTTTCCCCCCATATTGTAAGGACACAAAGCTTGTTTTGAATTAGCCCAGAGAGTTGTTCTGTGTTGTCAGTTTAGCCTGTGTTATTTTCAAGTCAGATTTCTGTAGTTACACAGTTCTGAGCTTTGCCAGAAATCATAAAACTGTACACCAAAGAGAAAGTAGATGGGCAGTGAAAATTGAAAAAGCACATTGAATGTTGTAGTACAAAAAATAATAATAATAATAATGTATCATTAGGACTAAGTTTATAGATACAAAAGAAACATGTTTAGGTGCACCAAGTGTACATGAGTCATATGGTGACTATGGCAGTAGTATAACAAAGTATAACAAAAAGAGACACAACTACTAAAGAGACAAAAATGTAGAACATAGTTTAGTATAAGCTCATATGATTCTGATTTAATAATTTCCAGTCAACTTCTTGCTCCTTCTTCAAAAAGTGTGAACCCTTTGCAAATTTACTTGCTTAGATTACAGCCTCTTCTTATTGTCTGGAATTCTACTCAGATCAGCAGTGAAGTGCATTTACTTCTCAACATGAACTTTCTAACAACTAGTAAAGTTTTCAACAGTAACTTTGGCAGTAAGTGTGCATCAGTTCATGGTCACAAGGTTGGAACAACTCTAAAGGTTCCATCCAGAGTGACAGAGATAGTCACAAGTCACAGAGTAGTTGCAGATTAAATGAACGATTTAGAGTGGGGACAGCCATAAATCATTCTTGGGGAAAGACTTTAGCTGTATTCAAGGTGAGAGAAAGAAGCTTAGACACTGATCATTTTCTGTCTGTTAACAGGTTGTCAGAGTATTGATCAGTACTCCTCACTATGTGGACACTTCATTCCACATGCATTTGTGTCTGTATGTACACATGCTTCCTATGTGCATACAAAAACTGTATGCAACTTGTTTATGTTTGTCATTTGCATCTATCTTGGTTGGTTTGTGTCCATCTTTTTTGCAGCGAGGTACAGCTGTTTCCCACTGATACCAAGCTGATGTTGCCCGGCACTGTTTTATTGTCTCTCTCCAACACGTGGCCATCTGTATTCATCTCATTTCCTTTCTGTGAATCCGCCTCGGTGTCAAAGCTTCACGGGCTCTGATCATCTTTATAACCATTTTTCATAACGCGTTTAACATAGGGAGTCTTAATATTTGGCAGGATGTAGGAAATTTAGACTCATGACACCTGTCATGAGTCCATGTTTGATATTCTCCTCCTCAGGACTCGGCGTGTCCACTCCCACAGAGGGCGAGCTTTCAGTCACAAATGACTCCGAAGAAAGAAGATAAGGAATAATGGTGATCTGATGTCTCTAGGGTTTTGATTTTGTTTGTTTTTTCCACCACAAGAACCAATTACTGAACCAAGTAAATCCTGATGGAATGGCTGATGGCGTAATAATCAAACTGACTCAAATTTCTGCAGAAGCAAGCTCTGTATATTTTTCCGACCTTTGACACATGCTCGCTTACACTGAGAAAAGCAGCGCAGCTGATCTGCTCTATGGGAACCTGCTTGTGACTCATTCAGTACCCCGGGTCCGTCCTGTCCCTCTGCCAGCCGGACTGCAGGGGCCACTCCATTCCCGGAATCTTCAAAGTTATGCGTCGGGCGCGCGGATAGATGCCCCGGACTATATCCTAATATATTTCAGAACAACTGGCACTACCCCCGCTTCTGTGGGACATACAACATGCGAAAAATAAGAAAGGCTGTCTCAGTCGATCCCCACAAACTCAAACAGGGAAGTCCCTCGACGTGTTCAGGTTTAATCTTCTCCGCTGAGCGCACACTCATCCAGCATCCGCGATCATGACTTCGAGTCTGCCTGCTTTTAAAGCTCTCTACATTGGGATGGAAGTGGTGATCGCCTTGTCCTCGGTCATCGGGAACGTAATGGTGGTCTGGGCTGTGCGCATTAACCGGTCTCTGAGAGACACCACGTTTTGTTTCATCGTCTCCCTGGCCTTGGCTGACATTGCGGTCGGAGCTCTTGTCATCCCCCTCGCCATAACCATCAGCATCGAACTCAAGACACACTTCCACAGCTGTTTGCTGGTCGCCTGCACGGTGCTCGTGCTCACGCAAAGTTCAATCCTGGCGCTGCTGGCTATCGCCATCGACCGCTATCTGAGAGTCAAAATACCCATGAGGTAGGCCTAAAGGTGAATTCCTCTAGTTTTCAATATCTTGTCTCGTTTCTAGAAGCCTTTGTGTCTGGACCGCTGCTTGGATCAAGGGCACTCACCAAAACGCCCGTGCCAGTTTCATGCAGGACTTTCACATCAGCCACCAGAAATTGATGAAATATGTAAAGTAAAGGTGTGTCTAGTCATTGGGGTTACTTTACCTTGACGTGAATCTGACATAACTTTAAACTAGTAAACAGCTTAATTAGTATAAAGGCTCTTAATACATTTAATTCATTTAACCATTAAAAATAACTCTGATGTAGCTTTTACAGTGCACAATTCCAGTCAAAATAAGGTGTAAATTGTAACAAAATAATGCACTTTTTTGACTGAGCTAGCTAGCTAGATAGATAGATAGATAGATAGATAGATAGATAGATACCTTTCTGTGCTAAACATGTACAAGAAGCTGGTGGAGGTCATAGTCTAAATACTGCATTTGATCTTCCTTCTAAATTGTTATTATTTTTTTTAAATTATTATTTTTAGGAGGCAACTTTATTATAGGCATGCTTTTCTGGTACTGTTAACTTATCTCACAAGGAGGAGATGAGATTTTTAAGCTGAGTATGTTATCATATTTTTTGCACTCCTCCTCATGTCTTGCCCCAATATTTCTTTTCTGAAAAAGTCTTTTACTTCCACTTGAAGCTGGCTCATTTGAAAATAAGCCTAGAAGAGTCAGGCAGAGAATGCATGATTGGTCAATAGGCTCATGGTGGTTGGTTGATGGATTACATAATTTGTCAAGTTGGCTACCAACAGACACACACTGCACTCTGACAGCAGGAGGACATTAATATAGGTTACAATGACATTACACAGACAACAGTTAAAATATGTCTATTATATTAATACTATAGGTCTTGTAATAAATAAAGTGTTATTTATTGCCTTCTGTTGGGTATCTCAGCCCTTTTCATCATAGTCCTGACATGTAGTGACAATATAAGGCATTCAGCAGCAAGGTTTTTAAGATGTACCTAATTAAAAAGCAGTGTAAACAAATGTCCCTGTTATATCACGTAAAGTTTAGTAGGTACCATTTTTTTCTTTTTCCTTTAAACTTATCAGTGTAAATCATGCCTCTAATAATCAGACAGGTCTGTTTCTCCTCAGCATCAGCAGCAAAAACAGTGTTACTGACTGCCGCAAAAACAAAAGGGTGGGACATTTTACAGAGTTATACAGACACATTTTACTTCCAGTTCACAGAGGATCTGTTTTTATCAAAAGACTCCAATCTGGAGTTCAAATTTAAAACACCTGCAATTTGTGTTTTACTGAATCGTGGTGAGGAGGTAATATGAGCCAGAACTTGAGTCCTCCTCTCTTAACTACCCCTGGGACTCTGTAGGGACACAGTTTAACAAGCAGTGATTGCTTTTTATAGCTGAGGTGTTTGGAAGCACATGGTCATGATAAGGATGGTCTGATATTTGAAAATGTCTCATGCGTCACTGGTGTGCTTAGCTGGAATGATAGAATTTCCAGGTGGGAGATGAGGATCAAAATCCCAGAGGGAAGAAGAGATAACTGGACTAGAGTTGAATCCAGAAATCAATTTTTGGCAGACAGACTGCTCATCTGTATGCAGACAGCCAGCCAAGCTTTACAAAAAGCTGCACAAAGACTTAGGAGTACCCAAATCGAGATAAAACATGTCATATGCCACATATAGGAAAGTCTACTCCAGACAAGGTCTGTTTTAACTTCATTTCATTCATTGGTCCTGTGCTGTGTCTGCCGCACCCTGGCTGAACTCTGACGGTGTGTTTCTGAGGACAACAAGTAAAAGAAAAGAAGGAAAAAGGAGAGGAATGATGACAGTTTGGCTCTCACACACATCTCAGTATTTGTCACTGTGTTGGTCATAGCCTTAGTGTGAATTTAGCCAGAATACAGCTGTGATAAGAAGAAAGAAATAAAGTATGTAGCTCACATGAGGCACACATGCACAGTTATTTGCTCACCACTTTCATCTGATTGAGGCAGCTTTTGCTCTTTAGAAATAAATCTGAATTTCAAAATAAAAAGACTGCCTCAGGAATCCTGCATGTTTATTTAACAGTGACTAATTCACAGACCTGTAATAGCGGATTATTGTGTGTGGGAAACAGGTCTGGTGATGTCCCAGTAAGTTACCAAAGAATTTCAGATTGTAATTACTACTCCCACAGTGTCTCCTTCTAAAAAAAAAGAAAAAAAAAAAGAAACAGGAGTATGTCAGGACCTGTTTCTAACTGACATCTGATTCATATTTTTCCCTAGAAAGCTGATTTCTGGGAGCAACACTTTGATGTTGTGAGAACTAGTGAGGACTGTGAGGACTGCAGAATGAATAAAAAAAATGAATAGCTATAATTCTGTTAGAACAACCTGACAAAATGCAACTCCAGAGAAAGAAAGAAGAGATAACACAATCCTACTTTGGAAAGCTGAATTCAGTTGAAATAAAACAGACCACTCCTCAGTGGATTTGCTGCTGCAGACTAATTTTGTTTAGCCTACTGTTCTATTTCTAAGCCAGTTTGTTTTTTTATGACTTATGCCACTTTGGCTACAAGTAATGTTTTATCAATACACTAGTTCCACGATTGTCACTAGTTGGAACAGTGGAACAAAAGTCACAATCCTGCTGAGGCTGGACACTAAAGGCAAAAACATGTTTTTTAATACAGCCAGTTTTGAGATTTAGGGCTTTTTTGCTTTCATAATTCATTGTTTTCAGACTAGTGGGAAGAAAATGTCTAAAAGGAGGTAGAGAAGGTTGTTTACCAATTGGAAGGTTGGTGGCTTGTCCCCTGGCTCCCCTAGTCTGCAGGTCAATGTATCCTGGGCAAGATACTGAACCCAGGTATATAAAGTGCTTAGGCATAGAAAAAAGCGCTTGTATGAATGTGTGCATGAATAGGTGAATGAGGCTTGTAGTAAGAAAGCTCTTTCAGTGTTCCAATGGAGTAGATAATGGAGCATATAAGTACCAGTCCTTTTGCCAAAATGCATGTTTAGGTATTTATTTAAATGGTCTATTTCACATTTACGCAAATTAGTGTGTATTTAATTAGATATCATATTTGCATATTTTAACACAGTATACCACTTGCATTTGTAATGTTATGACTGAGCATGCTGAAACTATGATTTACTCATGAAAGTGCCCTCTTTTGTGTTTTTCTCATACAATATGGTTATTTGATTCATTCATAATTATGCTGTGTGCTAACCTTCCAGAGTGAATCATAGTATGAGTCATATTTGTCATAAATGTTATAATATAAGCATAAATGCAGAAAGTTTTTTTACTGAACTCCCTGCAGTCCTGTGAAAAACTAAGTACACCCCATGATTCAATAGCTTATACAACCACCTTTAGCAGCAAAAACTTGAAGTAATAATTTGTATGTATGACTTTATCAGTCTCTCTTTATCACATCACTCTGGAGGAATTTTGGTCCACTCTTCTTTACACCATTGCTTCAGTTCATTGAGGTTTGTCTGAGGTTGATGTCTGGACTTCGACTGGGCCATTGCAACACCTTGATTCTTTTCTTTTTCAGTCATTCTCTTTAGGTGTGCCGGTGAGGATCATTGTCCTGTTGCATGACCCAGTTTCAGCCAAGCTTTATCAGCCACACAGATGTCCTCACATTTGACTCTAGAACACTTGAGTATAAGAGGAGTCCATGGTCAACTCAATGACTGCAAGGTGCAAAACAAACCTAAATCATCATTCCTCCACCACCATGCTTGACAGTTGGTATGAGGTATTTGTGCTGATATGCTATGTTTGGTTTTCTCTAAACATGGCGCTGTGCATTATGGACAGTTATCTCCACTTTGGTCTTGTCTGTCCAAAGGACATCGTTCCAGAAGTCTTGCGGTTTTCTCAGATCGAACTGTGCAAACCTACGCTGCGCTGGCATGTTCTTTTTACAGAGAAGAAGCTTTCTCCTGGCAACCCTTCCAAACAAGCCATACTTGTTCAGTCCTTTTCCTAATTGTACTGTCATGAACTTTAACATTATGTATGAGAAAAACACAAAAGAGGTTTCTGGCATGACTTTACTTACTTCCAAGTTGCATGGAGAAGAACAAAGGTCTAAAGAGGTTGAAGCTCCAGCAATACTTATGGTATGAAGAACATCTTTATTACTAGTAATAAAGCTGTTCTTCACACCAAAATGCAGAACACTGCATTATAACAAGATGATTAGTGTTATTCACTTTGCCTGTCAGTGATCACATTTACTATAAGTTTTTGTCTAAACAAACGTGATATTGTTAACTTCACAAAGGCAGTATTTGTTTTAAATGTTTCTGGAACAATTTATCTTTCTTTTTTTTTAAGAGTGACTTTTTAATATAGATAACTATATTATTATTTGTTGTTTGAATAGGATGTATGTAAAAATAGTTATATCATTTTAAACAGCCCACAGATAGTAATCTACCTGTATCTGTGCACAGAGATGATTTTACTCAGAGTTTCATCTTCTCCTTTGTTGCCATAGTTACAAGCGGGTGGTGACCCCACGGCGAGCAGGTACAGCGGTTTTATTATGTTGGCTGGTGTCCATCATAGTGGGCCTCACTCCCATGTTGGGATGGAATAACCTGCAGCACCTCCGTGACAATGGCTCCCTGAGAAATGGCACCGTGGTGACCTGTCAGTTTGAGACAGTCATCAGTATGGACTACATGGTCTACTTCAATTTCTTTGGCTGGGTGCTGCCCCCTTTGTTACTCATGCTGGCCATCTATGTTGAGATTTTCTACATGATCCACAAGCAGCTCAACAAAAAGGTCAGACCATCCTCTTCCCCTGATGGACAAATTTGATTACTTTTTTTTTTTTTTTTTTATTCAACTACTTTATAAAAAATTTTATAATATAACCTTTTTTCACTTATATTTTTTTTTTTTTTT
>VVAS01008497.1:7660-21610 GCA_015103295.1 Ptychochromis oligacanthus
CAGAACTTCCTCCACAGTGTTTCATGTTGTTTACGACAAATTCTGACCCTACCATCCGAATATCACAGCAGACAGGATGTCTGCACTAAAACACGGCTTGATTACAACCTCCTGAAACACTGTAATCCAGAGTTTGTAAGAAGCTGTGAGTGAAGTCAGTGATTGTTAGCAGAGCTGGTCAAGGGACCATTTTCTCTAATACATTATTGACACTGTAAGTGTATGATAAATATTCAGACTTGGTCCAAGTACTTATTAAAAATGATGACACGTTGATATTATTGTCTACTGGGGAGTTTTTGAATTGTTGGTCACACAAATATAATAAATATTACACATTTGACAACACTGTGGAGGAAGTTCTGTTCCAGACTTTACATACTGAATGACCATCCTACAAGCACAAACCACAGATGTTTAATAATCAATCACAATACTGTATTCAAATTTTTATGCAAAAACAACATGAGCAATTTCTAATAATTATTCTTGTTGTTCAGTCATGTAAATATTACTAATGCATGCGGTTTAGTTTATGTAAAAGACTGCTCTTCTAAACTCAGCACGATACAGTTAGATATCCTCCTACTTATCTCCATGCCACATAAAAACAGCTAGTAACAAAAAATCAAATATAACAAAAAAAATAATTTGACTGAATAAATAATAAGAATGTACACTCTTTATTAGGTACACCTTGTGTTTCACCTTTGAGTTCAGTGAACTCATTAGTTCAAGAAACCCGTTTGAGATGATTTGAGCTTTGTGACATGGGGCGTTATCCTGGTGGAAGCAGCCATCAGAAGATGGGCACACTGTGGTCATAATGGAATGGACATGGTCAACAACAATACTCAGGTAGGCTGTGGTGTTTAAATAATGTTCAGTTGATACTAAGAAGCCCAAAGCGTGTCAAGAAAATATCCCCCACACCATTACACGACCACCAGCCTGAACTGTTGATACAAAGCAGGATGGATCCATGCTTTCATGTTGTTTACGCCAAATTCTGACCCTACCATCTGAATGTAACAGCAGAAATTGAGACTCATCAGACCAGCCAATGTCTTTCTAATCTTCTCTTGTCCAGTTTTAGTGAGCCTGTGTGAATTGTAGCCTCAGTTTCCTGTTCTTAGCTGACAGAAGTGGCACCAGGTGTGGTCTTCTGCTGCTGCAGCCCATCTGCTTCAAGGTTCCATGTGTTGTGTGTTCAGAGATGCTCTTCTGCATAACTTGGTTGTAATGAGTGCTTATTTGAGTTACTTTTAGCTTCCTATTAGCTTGAAGCAGTCTGGCCATTCTCCTCTGACCTCTGGCATCAACATTGCATTTTCACCCACAGAACTGCAGCTCACTGGATATATTCTCTTTTAGGACCATTCTCTGTAAACCTTGGGATGGTTGTGTGGGAAAATCCCAGCAGATCAGCAGTTTCTGAAATACAACAGCCCGTTTGGCACCACCAACCATGTCACTTTCAAAGTCACTTAAATCACCTTTCTTCATCATTCTGATGCTCAGTTTGAACTTCAGCAGGTTGCCTTGACCTTGTTTATATGCCTAAATGCATTGAGTTGCTGTCATGTGGTTGCTCAATTACACATTTGCATTAACGAGCAGTTGAAGAGGTAAGCACACTCATAGAAAGGCAGGCACCTTATTCAGGCTTGTGGTCTGCTGATAAAGAACATAGTCGATGTGATGTGAGAAACTGCACAGTTTGTTTGATAATTAAAAAATGTGCAATTAAATGTTTCAAGTACTACTGTTACAAAGTAAAAATGAAAAAAAGGGATCCTTGACAACTCAACATCATTATCATAAGCGAGCCAAAGTTTCTGCTGTATAAAAATGAGCATCCCCTTAGCAAGGCCCTTCAACCCCAAAAATCTCCACCAACACTTCTAAAACCGAGGTTAACAAACTGACGGTAAACAGAAAACACTGTTCCTAAAGGATATGGTTAACCCGAAGAATGTAAAGACATTTGTACTTACGGTTCAGGGACTTGACAGCACAGTGCAGCTTCTGCCCGTCTGGCTCAAGCAGTGTTCCGTGGAAAACACACCCGAAGTGGCCTGCAGGTTACAACACGATGTACAGCATTAGTCAGTCAGCATCAGGGAGTTAAAAGCCTCACGTTTAAACCTGTAAAGAACTACCAAATAGCACTTCTTTACCCCACACAAGTGGCAGTGATAAATGAGATGCAACACTTTCAGGTCCAATGGCAATAAGATCAAGCTGTGATGGAGGCAACACCATTACATGTGACATATCTGCTGCCACTGCACCATAAAACAATGATTTAATCACAAACCTGGCTAGAAAACACTTAGAGTTTGTTAAGGTAGTGATTCTATAATGGCTTTACTGGAACCCTTGAGGCCCAAGCTGACATAAAATTTGATGGTTCTGCCTTTTAACATGACTAAGAAACATAACAAAAGCATGAAGGTAAAATCTGGCAATCCATCAAAGTAAACCGAGACAAGCAGATTCCAACTGCTTGTGTGTGAATGTAATTCAGATAATTCAGATCAGATCTTCTACTTCATGGCTTGATGTACTCATAGATCCAGTCAGTAAACCACAGTTTCTAAATCTTGGCCATAAATGGACAAAAAAACAACTAAATTACCCACTTAGCTTTCATTTTTGGATTTTGAGCAATCAGCATCCTTCATTTATATCATGGCTTAATGAAGCCTTCTTCTCGAAAGAGTCACTGTGATTGCAGGCACATGTCCTTTTAGTCGGCTCCATGATCACAGCAGTACCAGGAATCACATAAACATTTCTGTCCTCTGCTTGCATATAAAAATGAAATTCCAGAGCAGCAGCATCAGGGTGATTTTATTGATCCATGGAAAAAAAGAATAGCCAGAGTTAAACAAGAAAGTCTCTCTCATGTGTGTTTCACACCCTAAACAGCAAAATCACCATCACACTAAACCTTAGCCCTCCAAGTAACTCAGTATGAAGCTTTATTCATTAATACCCCATATAAGCTAATAACCAGTGCCAAACCCCCTTGAGTTATTGTACATTTTATTGAATTATAACTCCGCTTTAAGACATGAGGGCTTGCCCCAGACGGGGAGGGGTGCAGGAATTAAATAAGCGCAGCGTTCTCCTATCACGTCCTTGCAGATGGTTGAGGGTGTTGGATTACGCCTCTCAACAATGGACCCTGGGAATACTAGCTGTGAACAAATCATCCTACGCCACTTTGAAAAACTCCAGCCACCAAATCCAGACTTCAGGGGATAATTCAGCCATGGGGGCAGAGGGGTGTTGTCGGTGACATGGAAGGTTTGGGGCCTTTTCTGCTCTTGAAACTGAATTTGATCTGTGGGTCTTAGCTGCCTGCTTAAATGTCACGATGTGAGGTGATTTCTTGTCTGCATGTCAAGCTTGTGGTTTGATAATGCAGGTAATTAAAATCTTTGTGGGTGACTTTAGCTTTTGTATAGTTTAACATAAATCCTAAATATACGCTTGCATTACAACATCTGCAAACTCCAAGAACTGCTTATGAAACATTTTTCACATCATTATTTCTCCATTTCACAAAGTAGGTTTAAGTTACAAGTACATATAAACACTGAGGCTGATGGGTGCTAAACGCCTGTAGTCTCATGGAACCTAAAAGCATGTAAGTGCATCTACCTATACTTAAGAAGTATAGGCAGATGCACTATGTTGAATTCTGTAACTAATAACTAATTGTACAGTGGCACAATGGTGCAGTGGTTAGAACTCTCACAGCAAGAGGCGTCTAGGGTTCTGGTTGTGTGTTGGAGATGAAAAATAAAGCTGCTGCTTCAGTGCCAAAAACAGTTCAGTCCCTCTAATGGCCACTTGAGACTGACTCCAAAAGCAAGCCAATCCCCATAGACCTCCATTTTAAAAGAACCAAATTACCCAAATTTAGAGCATGTTACACTGGCTGTGTTCATCTTGTATATACAGTCTATGGTGGGTATTCTCTGAGTGTTAGGTAAATTGGCGATTGACTAAAAAGGTATAGCAAAAGGATCGATTTTTATGCTTCAAGTCCAGATACTTGTTTACTTTCTCTCTTTCAATGCAAACATTGATTGAACCAAGACTGTGAGATTATAAATATTGCCATAATTTGGAAGCCAATTTAATAAGCCTTGCAATAATGTACTGTGTATATTATATATAGTATGCATTATTTCATTAGAGTCCACTAATTTAATCATACTGTACAACACTAACAACAATTCAGTTTGGTTTCAGATTAGTGCTTATGGTAAGCATCTTTTAAATGTTCATAACGATAATGCATATTTATCTGTAGCTGCTGAATGCATCCTAAGCATCTTTCTATATTGTTCCTTTACTGTGGATTAATGAATGCACAGCTCTACAAATATTTATTAAAAGCTCTGACATAGCAGTTTGCACTGGATCTTCATACATAACATTTTCTACTACATAAAATATCTGTCTCTGACCTCTGCCGATGACCTGGTTGAGATGGAGCAGTAGCCGCTCCCTGGCGATCACCACGTGCTGCACCTCAGTCAGCAGGTCTGGGTGGAGACAGGATGGGTCGATGTGGACTGGGGCCATCAGCAAGGGTGACACCAACTCGCCTTCCATCCCCAGACCCATCCCTATCCCGCCTCCTAAGGCCCCCAGTCTGGGAGACAGCAGCTCCCTGTTACCCCCGTAGATAGGAGGAGCTGCGCGGCATGTCTCGGGCCTCTCGGTGCCCTGATCTGGAGAGGCAAAGGAGATGGAGAGGGTCAGAGGTCAGCGACTGTATCAGCAGGGCCTCAAGAGGTCAAGGTGGTCAAGGTGTGTTACATGATCAGAGAGGGATGGCTACAAAGGCAGAAAGAAACTTAACACCGTAATGGAGCGTGGCAGAGCTGGAAAAGCAAAGTTTCTGATTTCTTCTCTGATAATGTTAGTAGAAGGAAAATGAACGGTAAATTACCCACATTTTACCAAAAAAGCCAGAACAAAAAACAGCCAAACAGAGAGGACATACATGTCAAGCTCAGCTACTGATCCTACAACCAAGCCTCCTCCTATAACCTCCCCCTGAGGGCAAGCGTTAGTTCATTAGTAAGTCTATCTCCTCAGATTTTAAGCCTTTCAAGTCACATTTTAGCAGCAGGAAAATAGCTTTGACCATTACATTCAGTATCATAACACAAGCCTCTCTCACGCCCTGAGGATCCAAGCTGAGAGAACCAAAACCAGAGTTTTGGAAGATTTGCCTGATGGTCAACTTACAGAGTCTAAAATCATCCATGAATTGTGCTGGCTGTGTGTTGGAAACAGGCCACTATGACACAGAACATGAGATGACTGCTGAACATGAGAAATGCAAAGAATTAATATGTTTGAAATGTTAATTTGAAACATGGTGATAACTTTCAATTATTTGATTTTATTAGCAATAGTCAATCAAATCACTGAATGCAATATCAGAATCACAGTGACAAACTAAGAGAAATTGCTTAGCTCTTTAGAGCTTTTAGCCTTTTCTGGGTGTTGTTATATGACTTTCATATTTTGCACTTATCTTTTTTGCACTGTATGTCTACTATGTCATGAATACACTGAAAATGAGGATGAGTTTCGGCACAAACTGCATTTCCAGCCATCTCTCCAGCTATCTCCAAACGGTTAATTAGTTGTCTGTCTGTTTTAGCAGCGTTATAAAGAAAGTGTTTTTACGGAGCAATAAAACACTTCTTATCTACATGGAATAGTAAATGTATGGCTTTGATTATTTGATTTAAAACACGTTTTTGTTTCAACATGACAAAAATGAATATTTCACCAAGGCATTGAGTGTTAGTTCTGAACATGTGCAGTAAGGCATGCATGGCTAGCGTCAGCGTTCAGCTCCACAGGGAGGGAAGCAGGTAGGTAGGAGGGAGGAAGGTGGAGTGAGAGAAGAGGGTGACGACAGGTGGGGAGGGGCTTATCTGGTTGACGTACCCTCCAGCAGGGTTGTTCTATAGTCGACTGACTCGTGGGAGACCATTTCGTTAGTGGGGCTGACGCTCCTTGCGTTAGCCAGCCTGTCCAGATGCTGGATGTGACCCCGGCCATCAAACCACACCTCAGACAGATCTAAAGACAAAAGGGGGGTAGAGTAAGAGAAGGAAAGAGAGGGGAGGGAGGGACAAAGAAAGAGAGATTGGGAATGTAGAAAGCGAAAGAGGAAAATGTAGTGGAAAGAATGAGGAGGGACAGAAGAAGAGAAAAGATGGCAGAGGGGGCAGAGAGGAATGGACAGGAGGGAGGGAGAGATGAATTACTGAGACAGGCGAAGCATTTCTACCATTGCGCCCCACACACAAACTTCCAAACTTCAAACCCACCAGGCAAAACAAAACCCAGCAGACACACATGCACACAGGTTAGAAGAGATACACTGAACTTCATTTATAAGTATGGCTGTATATATGTGTATGAAAACACACCAGAACTGGGGTCAATACACTTTAAATTCAAATAAATTTAAATTCAAATACTTGACAGCTAATACTAAAATCTATGGTTTCATTAGCATGGATGTCTTTCTGTGCAGATGAAGTACATTTTTAGTACCTTGATATTTTTCATTATTTCTGCTGGTGTGTTACCTCTGCTGGTAATTTCTTATCAAAAATGTTAAAAGAAAACGTTGCACATATTGTGGTCGTTTCATAAACTACCTGGACTTGCGCTGACTGGTGAGCCTGATTAACATAACATTTCAGAGCAGATAGCATTTCAGTGGACTGTGAGAATAATGGCAGCCAGTTACTGTCTAAGGATATCAGACGTCTCTGAATATGTGGCTGCAGCACCGGGAGTGCACTGTCCTTTGTGTCCCTCTGACATCTCTGCTCTTACCATCGATGTGTTTGTTCTTCCTCCACATCAGCAGCGATCCCAGCAGCAGCAGCAGCACGCTAACACACACGCAGCCCACGATGAGGCCCGTGTAGTCCTGCTCCTGTGCCAGCGTCACCTTGCCGAGATGTCTGATGGAGTCCGCCTGACGCCACTGAAAATGGTTAATGGGGGGGAAAAAAATATAATCAAAACTATCTGCCATCCACAAGAGACCCCACTTTGTGCACCTTGTTACCCCCACACTTTAAACTTCGCTACTGAAAATTTCCTAATAAATATTACTTTTAACAGGAGTGGTATGCTAGAAGGGTGATGCACCACTGTGAGTGCAGTCAAGTTCATGGTATACCAAATTAGACCAATCATATTATAAAGGCATGGTTCATTATGCATATTTGAGGTATTAACACAGTGTTTCTAGACATGTGTAATAGCATGACTCAAGTTTTCTTCCTGAAATAGAATCGCAGCCTTTGCTCCATTGAAAAATAGTTTTATAGTCACGTCATCATCAAAAAGCAGTGATGTGTGTTCTGTTGTGTTGGCTCTGCACTTCATTCTTCTTGGGTTTATTGACCATGAGGTTAAATCTCATTTTCAATTCACAATATTTAGGTACTACTGTGTTAACTGATGCCCTGTACACCTTCTCACAGTTCTAGCAGCTGTTTGAGGTATTACCTAATTTTTCTGTGTTTGTACTTCATGAATCTGGACCATTTAGTTCTTAGAACTATGTTTCTAGGGTATTTTTTTAGCTCCTAAGATGGAGTAGATACTTTCCCAGTTTCATGTATTTATACACCTCTTTTCATTTATTCATCAGTTATTATTAAACTCTGGCTCTCTTCCATTGTGTGTCTTTTGTCCTATCTCCCTCTCCTCTCTTCTGTTTCTCCTCAGTCCCAACCAGTCGTGGCAGATGGCTGCCCCTCCCTGAGCCTGGTTCTGCCGGAGGTTTCTTCCTGTTAAAAGGGAGTTTTTCCTTCCCACTGTCACCAAGTGCTTGCTCATAGGGGGTCGTCTGATTGTTGGGGTTTTCTGTCTAATATTTTAGGGTCTTTACCCTAAAATATGAAGCGCTGTGAGGCAACTGTTGTTGTGATTTGGCGCATAAAAAAATGTGAGAACTGGTAAAATAGAATCCATGTAAACAACCGTTCTTAACACCAGCCTGAAAAAATAGAAATGAACAGACAGTGAAGTCCAGGCTTGACTGAGGAAATACGTGATTTTGGTTTGTCAATAAAATCTTTTTAGAGAAAAAGGAAGTGGCTGAAAAGGGATTACAAGAAAAGCATCATCGGCTGCTGGCCAGTGATTGCATTACTTCAGAGTTCCGATTAGTGGTGCAAATGCAAATGGAAAAAAAGTCTTGGAAGGTATGTAATTCCCAAGGGACCTCCCTAGGAGATACTTCCCCCAGGAAGTTCATAGACCTGTTTCACCAAAAGTAGCTATTGGCACCCATATTTTTTTATTTATTTATTTTTTTTTAATTAAGCAGACTTGGGTCAAAAAGGGTGGCTTTTCAGAGACTTCCTAAAGACCAAACTAAAGACAAAACTGATGGTTGCTGCAGCACAATCCTGCTGCCTCCAAATGTTAAAAATAATCTCTTAATTTAAGCTTATTACCAGTTAACTTTTCTACAGCTGTAGTGGGTCTTTTTCCTAATACTGTATATAGGGAGATGCTTGACGAATAATGACCATCATGGTAGACATGACACATACACAAAAGCTTTTAAAAGCATGAAGCTGGCATTCAGTCATTTGGTATGGAAAAAAAAAAACAAAAAAAAAAAAACAGACACACAGTCTGTTGCCACAGTCTGCAGGCAGATTACATCAGTGATATTGCCTCTGCCATTATTAGGTTCAGTGGAAATGAGGTTTCCACTGCTGCTTGCTGCTGCAGATGGGATGATGTGTGAGTGTGTGTGAGTGTGTGTGGGTGTGTGTGGGTGCGTGCATGTGTGTGTGTGTAAATGAGACTGTCTGGGCATGTCTGGAGGTAGGGGATATATGAATGTATATGTGTGTGTCTAGGTTTGTCGAGCTAAAGGATATTGGCTGGCCCTCCCCTGAGATAAAGGCTTTCCTCTGAAGGCCAGTTCACAAGTCAACAGCGATGAGCTTGATAGCTTTCCGTCTGGAGGCGAGTGGATGTTATCTCTAAGGATGACATGAGGATGTCTATAACTCAGTAAATGATATTAGTTTGTATCATGAGTGTTGGATATTTCTAAATCTACGATAATGTTTTAATGGTTGCTGGTTACAAAGAAGTATGCTAAAATACTTGAGTTGCACTTTACTCTATAAAATCTGCCATGTAAGAACTTTAACTGTGCATATAATCAAAGTTTGATATTAAGTTAACTTCTAGAGTCACAGTCACATCAGACTAGATTACTTTCAGCACAATTTACAGTGTTGTGTGTTTATTTTTAAACAAAAAATGCATTTTCTGCAAAATAATTCAGGTCCTTCCAGATTGTGGTCAGGTGCATTCTGTTTGCTTTAAAAATTCTTGATCAGATGTTTGTAGAATTTGATTAATACCTGTGGCAGAGACTGGACAACATTTAATGAAACCTGATTATATAAACCCACACAATGTACGCTGCATGTCAGGATGAAACCCAAACCTTGAAATCCAAGGAACTCTTTGTGCACCTTTATGATAAACTGAAGTTGAAACTGAAGGGGACCATTGATCAATTGTATAAAACCCTCTTTGTGTGATCCCAGTAGCCCAGTGACCTCAATAATCATGAAATGGAGAAGGTCTTCCTCCTTACGTTGGCCATCCAACCAAATTGACTACTTGGGGACCATGCTGGGGACCAACCGGCCATTCTAGGATGGCTTCAGAGGACACTGCAGAGATAGGAGAACCTGCCCCAAGGACAAGCATCTCAGTAGAACTCCATTTGTCAGGCCTTTATGGTGACAGAAGTCACTGTGATTCAAAGATGCAAGACTGCCTTGAGTTCGTCAAACAGCTTTTAAATTGACCTCTCAAAGGAAAAAAAAAAAATGGTTTAATGAGACAAAAAATAAACATTTGGGCACTATATCTATATCTGTTGTGCACCAGGGACTGCTCATCTTCTTCTTTCGGCTACTCCTTTTAGAGGTCACCACAGCGGATCATCTGCCTCCATCTCACCCTATCCCTTGCATGCTCTTCTGTCACACCAACCTTCTGCATGTCCTCTATCACGACATCCTTGAATCTTCTCTGTGGTTTTCCCCTTTTCCTCCTGCCTGGCAGCCCCATCTTCAACATTCTTTGTCCAATATATCCACTATCACTCCTCTGGACATGTCCAAACCATCTCAGCCTTGTCTCTGTGACTTTGCCTCCAAACTGCTCAACCTGAGCTGTCCCTCTGACTGCTCATCATCTGGCTAATACCACAATTATAGTGAAGCATGGTGATGGTAGCATCATGGTATGGGTTATTTCTCGATGGCATGAGCAGGGAGACTAGTCAGAGGTGAAGGGAGGATGAATGAAGCCAATAAAGAGAGATAAAAAACAAGAAACAAAAAAACCCCACAACAACAAAAAAACCCTGCTCCTGAGTTCATACAAGTTGAGGCTGTGGTAATGTGTTACTGTTTAGCATGACAATGACACAAAAAAAAAATTCAGCCATGACAACAGTGGAGTGCCTTTTCCCAGACTTAAATGCCACAGAACAACTGCTGAACGTGGCAGGTTCACAGAAAGTTGCCATCCAGTCTGATGGAGCTCAAGATGAGAAAACTGCCCAAATCCAGTTGTGCACAGTTTGTAGAGACTTACCCAAGATGACTCAGCTGGAAAAGGAGCTTCTACAAAGGGTCTGATTTGAAAATACCAAATCAGACCCTTTGCTTTGAAAATACCAAACAAAGGGTCTGATTTTTAAAAATGCCTTTTGGTGCATTCTTAATATGAGGAGAAAAAAAAAATCAAGGAACACATTGGACTGTATAGTAGGAGCTGAACTGACATTTCTATGTTGAAGTATACTCAAGTGACAAGACAGCTGGTGGCTGAGCCTGTTCACTCAACACACTGTGTAATAAATTCTCCCTGAGCTGGTTTATAAGGGACTGCATTAGGACAGGAGAGTTATTGAAGTTTCCTGTAAATGATCTGGAACACTGAAGGAATGTGGTGTTTCCCCTGAGTTTTCCCAGTGGATAATGAAGAGCTCAATGTAAGTGATGGGAGAATGGTGGGGTTACTGCCAAGTGATGCCTCCTACAGTGATGTTAAATTCTGTTTTATAATTTCTGTTACTACTGCTACTGCTAATCATAATAATGATAATAAATGATAGCGATACAACAACTTAAACCTGATTGAGAAATGCTATTAATTGATAATAAAGCCAAATCTAATAAAATATAATTAAAATAATAATGGCAAGTGAAAAAGCTCCACATACTTTCTCCATCTTTCATCAGTGCATATTATTGCTCTGTGGCAAGTCAGCCTCTTCAGAAGCAGGTGCTGTTATATGATATGATACCTTTTATTGCTAAAATTCCTCCTGTGAGCCTGATAATATAAACAGAGGGGAGTTTTCATAAAAATGCATTATAAGTGGCTTTATGCATTTTTTTTTTGTATCACATCCATTTGTCTCCAGAATATCTTTTCTGTTTCATCAGCATCCTTGAGCATTTCTGCACATAGAGCCAGGGTTATGATAGGTAAGTGGCTAGTCTGTTACCATTTATTACCAGGATATTTCTTTGTCTTAGGGCAATATTCCACAGGAATTCTAGAGGTGAGTGAGACAAGTAACTGCACTGTGCATTGTTTTGAAGGAAATGAACCCAGGCTGAAGAGGTTCTCTTACTGTTAACATGCAGGGAAACTGAAGTAGGACTTCTGTGGAAGTGAGGAGGATTTGCATATTAGTTTATGGTATACTGCGTGAACAAAAGGTTATCTTAATTAAAGTGTTAACTGACTGTTGCACATTTGACAGAGTGGAGGTGTAGAGGTGGGGCTTTAGTACTGTACACTTGCGTCTAAATTTTAATGTTAGGATTTATGTAGACTTTATGGGGGAATGTGAAAGTGTTTGTGTATTTACCGTTTGTTTTTTGACCACCGAAAAAGATAAAACTGGGCATACAGGGCTGATAGTAAACTGGATCCATCCATCCATTTTCTTGCGCTTATCCACTCAGGGTCGTGGGGGGGCTGGAGCCTATCCCAGCTGCCATAGGGCGAGAGGCGGGGTACACCCTGGACAGGTCGCCAGTCTGTCGCAGAGCTTAGTAAACTGGATGACAAATATAAATTTTTTTGGTTCTTAACGTAAACTAAATCTGGATTCATGGGCCCTCATTTGTGTTCATTTCCATAGCTGTTTGGCTCAGCAGAGAGAATGATTATAAGAATTCAACCAATAAAGAGGCTATGCCAACAACGATAGTGGAGCGTCCAAGCGGGATGACGCTTTGCATAGGTCAAATTCTGACTGGCTGAAAGGTTAGAATGAACAAAAAAGGGAAAGAAGTTCTTTGTATATCAGGATTTCTGCCTTTTCTGCAGCAGAGACTGAGCTAAAGGACCAACAACAGCATAAACATGAACAAGAGTAGCAAGTCTCTGACACTGCCCCCAAGTGCCAGTACACAACCACAACATGCTCAGCAGGTGTGGGTCTGCAAAGCACTGCACCTCTGGACAATTGCAGTACCATGCTGGGAGCTTATACTACAGTCACACTAGGGGAAACAGCGGTTGGAGACCATGGCATGACCAAAATTATTGCCACCATGTGCAATGAACTTGTGATTTTGTTGCCTTCAAAATGGTCGCTTCAAAGACAGGGACCAGGTCTGTCACCATTTGGAGTCAGTTGACATCTTCAAAGCAACATTGGTGCATCCAGATGGTGATAAAATGGCAACAGGATGGAGTCAGTCTGCTATCAGTTTGTGATTGAACGGGGTGAAGTTGGCAATTACAGGCAATCTGTTTGTGACAATGTGGTGATTAATTGTTGCTGTCTAGATACACAGAAACTCATATTAAAAAGAAATTCACATTAACTACTTACATTCAGCAACATACAGTCGAGCCAGAACCCCACAGATGTGAAACAGAAATTCCTCCACAAATAGAGATGTAGTTGCTACAGGATGGCGATTTAACAGCAAAATCCCATAGGTGCTCGGCAACCTTGCTTTTATATAGGAATATAACCAGAATACAACCAGCTGGCAACCAGTTGAGTCAAGTCCCCTAATGCAAGGAGACGTGTTGCAGACGAGTTGCAGGAATTATTTGCAATCTGTCTGAGAGTGATTACATGCAGTCCGAGTTGGACTGGGACTGTTTGGAGACAGGCTGCCTCCCACCAGGCGACCTGTGCAGTCGCCTTGTGATCAAAAGTGGTTGTCATCCTATTTTTGTTTTAGTGTGACTGAGCCATTAAGAAGCCATAACATCGCCAGTCTCTTTATGTCTGTTTAGTGCAGGTTTTTCTCACCTCCACCTGCAGCTCCTTGGCAGTCGCGGCCTGCAGCTCTGTTGGCACGATGCACTCCAGAGTGTTTCCTACTAGCGTCAGGCTCTCACAACTGTGGTTGGAAACGGTGAGGACCTGACACTTCATTGCTTCCCTGTCCATCCGATCGCCCTGCAGTGGAGAGACGGGGGAGGAAAGACAGAAAACGTGAGATGAAAAGAATTAAGATGGGAAGGAGAAAGGAAAAAGAAAAGACATGCAAGATCAACATTTGCTGATGTCAACTTGAAGACTGATTAATAAGGTGAAAGAGTACTCTTCCCAAATAGGCAATTTTAAAATAAGATGGCAACAAACTTTCATATTGAGATGAAAATTTACATATTAAATTAGCATTAATGAGCTATAAATGGTAAATGGTAAATGGACTGGTTCTTATATAGCGCTTTATCAGCTCTGGTTTGAGCCCTCAAAGCGCTTTATGATCTACCACAAGCCTCATTCACCCAGTCACACACATTCTTACAGGCACTTTTTTCTACACGTAAGTGCTTTCTATC
>VVAS01008511.1:8429-19193 GCA_015103295.1 Ptychochromis oligacanthus
TTTTTTTTTTTTTTTTTCTTGTGTTGGTCCCACTCTTCAGGACCAGAATGCGTTTTAGATACCACCCACCCACCATTGTGTCTTTCCCCCTACAGAATTTAGAAATGTTTCACACTGTATGATGACTGAAGCCCGTTTGTTTCCTTTAATCTGTGCTCATTTTTCCTGTGCAGGTTTACAAATACAGCCGTGTGCAGCTGATGCGATAAAAAGCGTATGAAGCTGAATGTTTGAGCCTGTGAAGACTCTTTAAATGTGTTTTGTCATCAATGATCTGAGTGAGGCCGACACACACTGAGGATTAGACAAGTGTTAGAAATCACCTCTGTCAGTACTGGAAAATTATTCGCTCAAATGTGTCAAACATTTCGGAGCACACTGGGTTAGATAAACAACTAAGTTGGATCGAAAATCACTTAACCTGTTCTCAGTGTGTTTAGAAGCCACTCTTGTCCCTAAGTAACAGCAGCTGTCAGTGTGTCCTGTTAACCCTTTAAAGTTTAGCCTTTAATTTGAGACAAGTTGCCAAATGTCTTACAGTATACTCTTAATGAAGCTCTGGGTTTGATTTCTTTGTATGATGCTCCTACTTCAGGTGCTCTTCTATAATTATGAGGTTTCCCTCGTACATTTCCTGGACATATATTACCAATGTGTTTGAAACTGTTACTTGATGCAGCCACTTTGTTTTAAGATGTCAGAATTACAGAAATTCCCTTTTTCTAACCATACTAGGTGTCCTTTTTTGGAATGAAAATAACCTTGATGATCTTGGACTAATTATATCATCATAGTCTTGGATGCTGCATTTTTAGTCAGTTATCGTTTGCTGCATAATAACAATAACGACAAAAAACTGTTTGACAATTTATTTGGACATCGTTTAATGTGTCAGTCTGCATTTCAGACATCCTGTTTGTAAAGTGGACCTGTTATGATTTTCTTTACTTTGTCATATTTATTTATATATACACACACACACACACACACACACACACACAGTTACAATGGTGGATGCTCATTTTAAACATAGCCAAAGTTTTAAATAATGACATCAGGGTATGTCTGCTCTTCAGTCTGCTCTAAATGATGTTTCAAACAGTTTTTAGACTCCTGGATCTGTATGACATCATAGAGAAGGGATATCCCTAATATGGTCATCTCAGGCACATTTAAGCCTCACTCACCTGCTGTTCAAACCTTCTTGCTTCTTTGCGAGGAGCATTAAATCAGAAAAATGCTGGCTTAAAGGGAGGGTGTCTTAAAATGGCTTTTCGAGGATGAACTGAGGGGCGGCAATAAAGGATAAATAAGGATTATTTTTTAACTTTGAATCATGCATAGCTACTCTACTGGAGTGCAAGAGCAAAAAATGCAAATGAGCACAACAGGTCCCCTTTAGTAAATTTTATAAGTCAGAGTGATTGGAGAACTAGGCTTGTTAAACTGTATGGGATGGTACAGTCCTTTGCTTTCCTCCCCTTCTTGCTCTCATGATGGCAATTAAAAGTAAAAATGGATTTGCTTTTTACAGAAGAGTTAGTTTAAGTACACTAAGTAACTACCAATACTTTAAGTCCTGCAGGAGGTTTAAACAAATCTCTGGTGATATTTACTAGCGTGGACCGCAGACCACATCACTTATGTTATGAAACTGCCACCAAAATCAGGTTTGTTAGATTTACAAAAAGAGCAGTGTAGAGTATGCCAGTTAAACTAAAATGACACACAATTATACGTTTAAAAAAGGAGCCTTTTACATGAACCTACTCCAGTTTTGATTTATCATCATAAATATATTATTCATTAAGTGGACAGGCATCTTGGCGGTGAAACACTGTCAAAAACAAAGCTAAAAAAATCTCTTTAATGAGATTAAAAATTCAGTAAAGCCTGTTAATCAGGACCTCATCCCTGATTTTTAATCATCATTCACTCCCTACAGTAATGACAGATAAATTGATTTTTAGCTGATATATACCAGTGAGATTTCCTTTATCTTGATTTTAATAAAAAAAAAAATAATGGCACATGAATGTAACTTTTAATGACAAATTTCCCATTCATCATAGATACTGTAAGAGGACAGCAACTTTTTTTTCATCCAATTTCAGCCATGTATTTTTAAAACATGAGCCAAATGATGGGATCTTGCTTAACAGGTTTTATTAAAATTGTAAGCAGATATTTCAACAGGTTAACTTCAATATCCAGCAGGTACAGACCTTTCCAGTGCTGTGACAAACACACTCCTGCCTGTGGTGCTAGAAGTAAAAACAACCTTCTTTTTATTTAATTTTTTTACTACTTTAATATTTCTGGGTAATGTTTGTAATTCTGTACATGCTTCATGTTCAGCTCCTGAATACTAACCGTCTTTTTTTCTAAGTATAGCAGCTATTTTGTCTTTTCGGCTGTAAAATACAAGCGTAGCATTCGATGTGCACCTGATGACGAGGGAAACCTGCGCTTTGTTTTTATCGTTTTGCATTTTAGAGTTCGTTTATATTTAACTTCATGAGGCTGAAGTAGGAAATGTTTAGTTTAACTGTGAGCTTAGGATTGGTAAGATACACAATTTGTTATCTTTGGTCCTACTTTTTCATGCAAGACGTTTTGATTGTCCTTTAATAAACTTATCAAATACTGGCAAATATTTCAAGTTTTGAGTCATTTAATTAATTTTAAGTCTACTTCTGTAAGAAAGTAGACTTTAAATGATCAAGGTGCAAATGCATGTTCCAAGTCACAATGAGGAAATGGCATATTTGCAATAATCAGTATTGCGCAAAAGTCTTGAGCCACCCCTGATTTCTTTATATTTTGCTTGCAATGAGCCAGACTTTTTTGCATTTTTTTTTTAATGATCTTGAGCGATAGTTCTCCAAACTTTCTGGGTCTTTCAAAGTTTTTCTTCATTGACACTGACTGCTTTTTTGCTCATTTTTAGTCCAGTCCTTGTAGCTGACCATTTTCAAAGGAATGTTTTTGTTTAATAAGCCACTTAATACTGACCTTTGAATCATTCAAACATAAAAAGGCACCCAACTCAACGTATAAACCAGTGTTGTCTCTACACATAACTTAGCAATGAACCAGTTTTAAATTGTACCTTTTAGGTACTTTACTAGCAGCCTGTCACAAAACACAATTTGTTTCCATTTTAGTTGAATGTATGAAAAATGCTAAAGACAGCACAGTTTGACAAGCATCAAATAGTATTTTTACATCAACAAGGCGATTCCCAAAGAGCTTGGGAATCACCTTGACATATCTCAGTATGGTGGGCAGAGTGTTTTTAAAACAACTGAGAAAATTAGACAAGTGGAGGACAAAGAAGTGTCAGGCCTAAAAACTATCTAA
Source organism: Ptychochromis oligacanthus (assembly GCA_015103295.1). NCBI lineage: Eukaryota > Metazoa > Chordata > Actinopteri > Cichliformes > Cichlidae > Ptychochromis > Ptychochromis oligacanthus. The sequence goes on from VVAS01008511.1 coordinate 11,793, forward strand.
AGCATATGAACATCATGTCTACCATGTACAACCTCTATTCTTGCCTTATATACTGTTTTTCTATGTATGTTTGCATGTTTCAATAAATCACAATTTCCCATTTTCCTAGTAAAATAAAGAAATGAGGGGTGTTTCAAGACTTTTGCACAGTAAAGTGCATCTACTTTTCAATTATTTTGTAAATGTATCAGGCAGCATCTAATGTTAGACTTAAATGTTACAAAAATCAAGTTTGTTATTCTGAAAGATATTAAGACAAGAGTTTAAAAAGATGCTGATAAAAAAAAAAAAAATGTAGAGGAAAGATTAAGCAGCAGGATGTACCAAATGCATCCTGGGAAATTCTTGACATGAGACTTATAACCATTCATGGATTAGTCTGTCAACAGATATTTGACATGTCAAACATTCATTTGTTCCAGTGTCACATTTATGAGAATTAGCTGCATTTTCTGTCTTAGATGGAAGTGAATTAAATATTTTAGGGTTTTACACCGTTGTCCTAAAAAATACACACAATGAGAACATTTCACTATTGTCTGACCATTTGCAGACCAAAGGATTAACTGAAAAAATATTTAAAGATTAACTGAAAGTAGAATTTAGTAATTCGTGTATTCTACTTTTGTGTGTGTGTGTGTGTGCGCGTGTGTGTGAGCCAAGCTGAGTTTGCAAAAGTGAGTTTCGGGTTCAGGTTCGAGCTGACATTCATTCAGTTTAGGGCAAACATTAAAGGGCAAAGAACATTTTCCTTATTAATAAGACAAAAACAGTATTTTATTCCAAAATTTTCTCATTACTTATTCTCAGCTGTGTTTCTGTTCACACCTACAATCAACACATGTATAAGCTTGGTTTACTTCTCTGTCCTCTTCCGTGTTGAAGCAGGAAATCCAGACGTGAAGTTTTACAGATTGATAATCTGACGCTACGTTTGTGTCCTTTGTTTGAAGTAACCTATTAAAATGTGCATCTATCAGCTGTTCATACTTAAGCTAAAATCACACCTACGGCCAATTTAGAATCAACAATTAACCTCCGGAGGGAGGCGAGTACCTAAAGAGAACCCACAGAGGCACAGGGAGAACATGCAAACTCCACACAGAAAGGCCCCAGACAGGGTTCAGACCAGGAACCTTCTTGCTGTGAAGCGACGGTGCTAATCACAGCAGCATGATGATGCCTTACTCAGTGGTTGTATGATCCATTTAAACAAAACAAAACAAAATAAACCCCATGAGAGGATTTGTGTTTATATTGCAAATACATGAATTCTAAATATTGGGGTGGACAAGTCCTCTGCATCCCCATTGGAGTCAAAAAGAAGGATAAAGTACAGTATGATTTACCATGTGATTGACAAGTTAACCAGTGAGGGTGCAGAGTTCCTTTGTTTCTCAGTCAAATCCACCCATCATTCGTCACGTCCGCTTTCTAAACACCAAGATGGCGACATCGAAAACGCTCAGCTTAAAGCTTCACAACGTGACTTCACAGTGGCTACATGCTGACTGAGAAAATCTATTTTCAGAAACTAAATAGTATACTGCACTGAATGTGACCTCAGAGCTGCTCAAAGGTTTCAGTTTTCTCAGTCTGGGCACTTCAGGAGTGAATGAGATGTCATTGAAGTACAGCATCACCTGCAGAGCGACAAGTAAACACTCCAAACTTATTAATTTATTTTTGTTTAAACTGCACATAATGTTGCAAAATACATCCTTTGACAATACAGGTCGTTTAGTACATGCTGTATCAGTGCACAGCAGCAGCAGCTGTTCCACACTGTCCACAAGATGGCAGCACAACACGGCGTTCCTTTAACTGATAATCGTTTTGTTCGTATGCTTCAAAATGTCTTTTCATCTTTAGAGAATTAAATTAAGGAAAATATAACAAAGCAAAGAGAACATAACAAAAAAAATGATTAAAATCTTCATCCTCTTATATAAAAACACACAAACACAACAGAAACATGAGATGATACAAAAGCATACAAGTTCAGGTTCTCCACAGCACCCTCAAAACAGCACAGCATTTAACATTAGTCGCCCCTTATTGACGAATTCACCACATGATTCAAACAGATGGTGTATTGCTCATCCTCGCGCTCAACGGATCTCTGTTCTAATGAGACGGGCAGACAAAAAGAGCTCATTTCCCTCGAGGCTTTTACAGTTAATCCAGTGACAAACTTGAATTTCTCTTGCAGCCGAGTCCAAACGCTCATTAAAACAGTGTTCAAACATTTCTGTCTCAACTCAGAGCTTTGGGCTGTTGGACTCACAGCCCTTAATTCCTTTGATTTGGAGGATGTGTTAGGTTTTGTGCTTAAAGTGTCCCCCTCCCTCTAAAGATAAACATTTCATAATCTGCTAGGAAAACAGCAGGTCTCAAAACCAGACAGCACAACACTTTTCAAACTTTTCAAGGCATGGAAATCGTTCCTGTAGACAATGTAAGGTAAATGAGTTCATATCAAAATCTGCTTTGACACTCAGAGAGGATTATGGGAAAAACTCCTGTGTGACCCCATAACCTTGTTCAAAATCACTCCTTCGGCCCCTTATTTGTTACTCCGTTTACAACATACTACACTCAAGAGTCAATTATTATTCTCCATCTATCAGTAGAAATACTCCGATATGGATCAGGGCAGATAGTGATTATTGGTAATGAAGGACACCGATAACTGACATTTGGAAAAAGGGAAACAAATTTTTGGTGTCAAAACTCGGAATAAAACAAAACTCTGCTTCAGTGTGTCTGTTAGAAACTTGCCCGTCAGCCTGTTAGACATATCCTTAGCGTTGCCTTCACTGCATGTTGTTGCAAAATTACATTATTCACAAGCATTCTGCATGCTCTGCATGCTTGTTAACAATTAAGTAGATCATAAGATTGTGCAGTTGTAGCATCAGCTGAGAGGCCCGCGAGGTTTAGAAGAAAACACCACAGTCTGTTAGCTCACTGGTGCTGCTTCAAACTGTGAATGCACTACTCTGTGCTCCGCGCTGACTGATTATACGTTATGAGTAAAAGCCTGACAGACACATCTATAGGTGGGATGTCGCTGTAGACCACACAGCGGTGACTGCAGAGAGAGGCGAGTGCTTCAGAGCCAGATCAGAGCAGTTTTACATTTACTGTTTATCAGAAAACTATAAGGACATCAACCCTAATAACATCAAATTTCTGGGTCGATGAATTAATTGCTGAAGAACAACCAAAGCTAACTTGGTGCAGAATTTCAGCCTCTCTCTTATTATTGACAACCCTGTATCGGATTGCACAAACACAAGCAAAAATTGCAAATTATTGCACTAATTCAATGTCAATTAAAGCCCAGAAGAGAACACAATATTGATCAGTGTGTTTACTATTATTATATGCAATTAATTAGTTGTTCTTTAAAGTGTCCAGCCTTGAGTCCTTGTAGTCTGAGGAGTTTGCAGAGATGTTAAGGCGGAAAGTGAAAGGACATCTCTTCCTCCTCATTTGGATGTAAACGGACATCTTTTTCCAAATGTCTAGAATGGCCTGAAAAGACGCCTTTTCAGATTTTACGTTTCTTAGACAGCTGGCAAAGTCAACTTGGTGGGACATTTTCACTTAGAAAAATAAAAAACAAAAAACTCTGGTTTTGGCTTCTAAAAATGTGAGAATTTGCAGTTTTTCCTGTATTATGTTATTGTCCAAGTAAATCTCTTTGGCTCCTGGAATAATAAGCATGTTTTCTGGCATTTTTTTTTTTTAGAACAAACAATTTATTATTTATAAAAAATAGTGAACACACTGATCTATAAGAAAAGAGCTGCTGTTCGAAGCCCTAAGTCGAGCCCTAAACATAATCCAGTATAGAGAACAGTAAACAGAGGGACTTCGGACATGATCTGAAGCTGAAGAGGACAAGAAGCATCAACTGGATTCAGTGTAAAGTTATAAAAAGCACCTTGCAGGTTTGCCGACAGCTGGAGTGTTTAACGGTGAAAAAGAAAATGAAGGAAGAGGAATCTCTGAATCCTCTGAGCGGACTTGTCTGACTGTGACTTTAAATGACACCTTCTTAGACACCATCTGCAGGTTCAAGTCTGATCAAACAAAAACAATAAAAAAAAAAACCCAAAACAAAACAAAAAAATAATTGCACAGACGGCTGGATGTGAGTTAAGCGTCTGTGTGAGAGAAAGGAGTGAAAAAGAAAAGGAAAACGATGGTGGAGACATTTACAAAAACAAACAGATATAGAAAGACCATGGAAAGAAACCCACAAAACTGAGCCCAAAACTGAAAATGGCAACTTCAGTTTCCAGACAGTGTGCGCTCCCACTGAATGCCTCCTTCTTTAAATCAGCTCTTACAAAACTCTTAGCATCATAAAAACCATCTGATATGGAAATAGAGTCAGATTATAGAGCTACATTAGTTCTTCATGCAAAACACAAATCATTCCTCGAGGTAGCAGATGACACTTTTCATTTACATGGTTTTCAGATGCACAGGAACACCAGTGACTTTACAGGGAAGTCTGCTCACTTCCAGCTTAAGTCATGAAAATCATTTGTTGCTTTTGACTCATGAATAAATAGTGTTTTTTGGAGATGAAGTCTGTAAATGTACAAAGTGTCTGCTGAAAAAAAATAAAAATAATTTTGTGCTTTTTTTCCCCCCAATTAATTTGAGTTAAAAATAAAACAAAACATAAAATAGTGTGCCGAAACAGTCAGTCAGCATCTACAGTTTGTGTTTCTGCTGTCAGGATGGGAAACAAACGCCGGTCTCTGCACTCGTCGTTGGTAAAACAGTGAAACTGGCTGCTTGAGTTTTGGATTTTGGCCGATAGCTGGAAAGAATAACCACGTTTACAGTGTTGAGACTGCAGAGGGTTTCCCATGCTAGAAGCTGCTCAGGCAGGATTTACATGAGCCATATGTGCAGAGTCAAAAACAGGAAGGGAAATCAACGTTTTCCACCTGAGAAGCATTGACTCTTCCTATCAACCCCTGGGACTAAGTCACAGTGAGGAAAGCCAAAAAAAATTGAATTTCTGAAAACTCGACCAACATACTGATATAAAATACTGAATTAATTACAGAGCAGCTAAAGCACCACCAAGGTTACGCTTATGTTCATTTTGCACAAAACCTCTCTCTCCCCAGGGTCTCTGCCAGCACCAGTGCTCCATTTTTTATCAGTTTAAAATTAGGATACCTCACAGCGTGAAACGGTGGGATCCATTTTTTATGCTAAGTAACCTCTGACTGCTGACACACTAGAAACTGAAACTCTGAAGGGAAATGTGTTGTTAAAGTGTCTCTGACTGAATACATTCTCTGCTGCAAAACTATTAAACTGCTCCTGCATCTTTACTTTTTTTTTTTTCTACAAGTTTCGTAGCTTCTTATAATCTCCCTGCAGTTTTTCATGCGCTTTAGCTGAGCCGGTGTCCTGCTGTGACTGACTGAATGGAAGTAACAGTGGAAACAAGGTATAAATCCAACTTTTTTTTTTTTTTTTCCCCCGTCTTATTGTGGATTTGTGCGGTATAGGAATAATGGAAAACATGAACGCCCACTGAAGTTGGAAATTTTGTACGCCTTGCACAAAAACATGGTGGATGAAGGTATTTATTTATTTATTTTTAATGGTGAGAAACTTTTTGATTAACGGTGCAAATTCATGCATTGCATACTAATCCACTACTTGCTGTTCACCTGCAGTGACCTAGATTAGCTAAATGATGTTTTTTATTAGATTTAACTCTGATAACAGTTAAAGCTACACTCAGAAGTGCAACTTTACTCGGTCTGATATAACAAATAGCCAATGTAAATTCAAGATTTTTGACTATTTATAAATTTATGTCGAGGTATTTTAGCAATATAGCTGCTCAACTAAACCCAGTAAATTCACATTAGCATTGTGAAAATGTCACTGTGTTACCTACGATGCACTGCTTCTTATGAATAGGCAAAAATGCCATCAGCAAGACAGTCTGCACTGCTGTTTTATGACTCTTTTCTATTTGTACTACTTTTACAATAGAAAAATCTAAATGTTGCACAGGAACTAATAATGGTAAACCAAGAAGCAAACACACAGAGCACCTTAATGAGAAACATGTCACTCCGAGGTCACGTTTGTAAAGCGACTGACTCGAAAGAATCCGTAGATTCTCACTTCAAATACCAACAATCCGTCACAAAGAGGCTGATAAAGGTAAATGGTGCTTTATGTAAACTTACTGACCACTCAAACTGCTTTTACACATTCCTACTAGGGCTGTAACAATATCAGATTTATCATTATCACGATATTGATTAATTTGAATTAACAATTTGAATAATTTTACTGACAGAAAGTCATATCTTTAACTTTACTGTGTTTACTGTGTGTTGCCTCTTTTTTGGCAAATGAAGCACACTCAAAATACGAGTACAGGGAGGTGGAGAGACCCTGAAACCAGAACTGTGCAAAACAACAACTATCCAGTTATTTCCTCACTACATTAGTCAATTAAGAATGGGACTGATATAAAGAACCACATCTCATAAAACCCCTCCACTGCTCTTCTCACATCAAAACCGCCAGAAGCTTCAAACAGCTTAAAAAAGAGCTGAAGCTCTTAGAGCTCCTTGTGATCAGCAGCCAATTAAATTTCCACTAACTGTAAACTGCCTGAGCAGGGTGACAAAGAAACGTCCAACTGTAAATACTTTTTTTTTTTGTTTTTTGATTTTTAAAAGAGCTTTGACATCAGCAGTATCCTGTGTGTGGTGTGATGTAGATGTAGTGGCTTGTTAGGAGGAGTCTGATGGTGTTTCACCACCGCCGTCCTTCTCGTCGTCGTCACTGAGGAAAAGCAGTGGGAACATCCCCAAAATACAGCCGATGGACACGCCGATGGCTTTACCCTGCAGCAGGAGGAGAAATCAGATCATCATAAATCAATTTTTTATCCTGCTTAAAAACAGGGGGTCTTCCAGAGGTGAAACACCCTCTGAGTGTAGCTTTGGAAAGACAGGGCAATTATACTCTTATCTGAGGCTACATGTATTATTCAGAAGAGGGTAGTTTTAACATTTTTCCTTTTAAGCTCTTATACACCTTTGATAGGATCTTGCACTGCTTTTTTGATAAGAATAAAGCTGTCAATCTCTTCTTTCCTGTGGATTCTCCTTATTGTACATTTTCTCTCATGTGGTTCCACCATCAGCAGTGCCACTCTCACAGTTCAGCTTTCTTCTTGCTTTTTTTTTTTTTTTTTTACAAATTTTTTTCTTTTTTTTTTTTTTTTTTTTTTTTGACTTATTTGCTGCTGTTTCTTCCCTTCTTATGCTTTTGACGATTATCTTTTGTGCTCCACGCCGCTGTTTATATTTATTTCTTTATAAAAACAAG
>VVAS01008517.1:4921-15333 GCA_015103295.1 Ptychochromis oligacanthus
TTATTTCTTATGGGACGGTCTTGCTGAAGTAGATCAAAGGGTAAAAGCATTCTCAGTGTAACAGTCACAGTGGTGCAGTACTAGGCTTCAACAACACAGAGTCAAAACACAAAGGCACAAATATGTGCACCATTTCACTTGAAGGTGAAACATTATCAAAACAGCTAGCACGTGGCCCAAATAAACCTTTGAAGAGAAATAATAAGTACTGTACCAACACACATTATGTGTATTGGAATGGAGTGTAAAACTGGGACAGTAAGAAACCTCTGCTTTGCTTAGCTCTCTCTCTCTCTCTCTCTCTCTCTCTCTCTCTCTCTCTCTCTCTCTCTCTCTCTCTCTCTCTCTCTCTGGGAATCCACTGGGGGCTCCTGGCTCTAGATAATGTCATTAGAAGTAAAGCAGCTTGAAGCATTTATATAACACCGTAAAGGGGGTTTCCCATTAAGATGACCACTGCAGCTACGAAGTTTTTACTGACTCCCTGTTGGAAACTGTCACACAACACATGAATATTAACACGCACATAACATCCCACTAGAAACTTTATCTCCTCCTGAGATCCTTTTCTGACAACACACACTACAAACAGTAACTTGTTAGGCATCTGTAACAAGGATCTTTCCACAAGGATTTGGGCGCAATATGTTGCATTTTGCAGGTGATAAAATAACGACTGTTTGGCTCAAACCAGCACAAACCGATGAATAACACATGTCCAAAACCTTGGCTTAATGAGTACATGTAGTAAATACTGGATAACTGAACAAAGAAGTGGTTTAGGACACAACCAGTGCTTGAACTGACTCCATACTGGGTTATAGAAGCACAGTAGGCCAAGCAAGATAAGAAATCCCAACAATCCCATCAGGTACAGAAGAGTTGAACATTCAAGTTGGTTAATGGTTAGATAGTAACTGGTGTGAGCAAACAACTTGACAATTAATAAGTAACTTTTAAATATGTATAATATGTATACAACATAAATAAACTATAACTTTCAGAATATTTTGCTGCATTTTCATGACACATACACCTGCTTGGTGACTAATGGAAAAAGAAGGACCATCCACTCTGCATTTAAAAGTGTTCTCCACAAACAGTTTTGTACATGCTCTGCTATCTAAATATAGCATTGGTAGGGCTGTGAAAGGAGTGACTCAAAGCACTTTGTTGCGCAGTTTGCGCCAAAGCAAGCACATATCAGTTTAATACAATAGGAAGCAGATAGAAATGCTGGGTTTTCAGGCTGAATAATGAAGGGAAACTAACAACATAACTTTAAAATTACATGAGATTTCTTGAGTTGGGGTCCATGACCTCAAGTTCAATTACAACATTCAGCACATGGAAAAATATCTCATTTAGAATAATTCCAATACATTATGTGCAAGTTATCATAATAAGTTATAATAATTTTAATTTTCTTCTCTGTTATTCTTTCTTATTGTTTCCTGTGGCTATAATGTCCTTTTATCCCTGGGTTTTCTGAATGTGTCACTCTTTTGTTATGTCTGTCTATGACTCTGATAACTCTCAGTCTATATTGTGGGACACAGTGAGAGTTGGAAGGCCACCAGCAAGTGTAACCAGTGCACAAGCAAGGGAAGCCAAGGAATAAAGTCATAGGAATGAAAACATAAGAGCACCTGGTGTGTGTTTTGAGACACAACCACTGAGTAAAGTGTGGGAGAGAGAGCGACTGACAGCAATGGCCCACAGTTCACCGTCTGACAAACAAATTAACTTCAGGGTTTGACTTTGTTTTGTCACAGAGTATTATTAAAAGGTAGCAGCATGAGCCAAACAACAAACAATAAAAAAGTCAGAGAGAGTGAATGGACGGGGTGATGTGAAACAGGACAGACCAAGCCAAAAGAGAGGAGACAAAAGACACAAAAAAAACCCCAAAGGAACATAAAGTGACAGACAGACAGAGAAATGAAGAGTAGATCGGTGTGAGGACATAGGGAAGGACGCAGGGCAGGCTCAGAAGAAAAAGCTGATTATCCTCATGGATGGTGCTGTGCACAATCCAATCAATACAACCCTCTCCTCTTCTCTCCTCTCCATCTCTGTCTCTTGTTCTCTTCTAAGAAACATGACCCTTCATAAGGACCTCCAATAGAAATCAGCATCGCAGACACATACAATTCTCGAACATACACGCAAACACTGAAGAAAGTCAAAAGTAAACTGCTCCAACAGGCATGTGAACAGTCTTAAAACATATCTGGCTGCAAAGAAGTCCATAAACCCACTTGACCTTATGAATCTTTCTTTTGTTGTTTGTTTAGAGAAGATTAAGCTGTGATAGCTCACTTCTTGTTTATGTTAAGGTCAAATAACGTTGCCAGCAGCATAATTCAAAACCAGGCACCCATGGGCGCAAAGTACAGTAAATGTCTCTGCTGTTATTGAATTGATCTCACACGGTCAAATCTCCTGACACTAATATGCACAATGAAATGAATGCTTTCTCTAAACACTATTCTGGTCAGACAGGGAAGAATTCATTGATAAGTTTGTTCTTTTCTCAACAGCAGTAGCTTATAATTTGCAGGAATCATGTTCTCCTTATTTTTGCATGAGTGTCTTCCTCTGGTTTGTCCAAAGTAAAGAGCTGACATGTAAGAGAGGAGGAAAAGGAGGGAGACCCCACATGCATTTCACTTCCTTCTCTCTCATATGAAAAGCTTTGTCATCAATAAATCAGTTATGTATGCATTATACATGGCTGTCTGTGCATCCAAGCACAAACACAGACATACACATGCAAGAACCTAAAAACACTCACTAAAGCAATCATGTATTTACAAAACCATGGTCAAGTGAATGTATGTGAGTGTCTTGCACCTTGGCCTAGGTTTGCTCAATTTCATAGCATTTGTTCTTCTTTTTTATTTTCTAAACATGCAGTCATCACCTTACACTCCTTAAAACTTCATCCTATTTGGTATAAACGAAAAAAAAGTCTCAAGAACCTGACTCTGCATAACGCCTGACCATCTCATTCTTCACTCAAACAAGGAAGGGTGCATATGCAAATGTTTAAGGAAGCCTTGTGTGGCGTATTTTCACTAAAGACAGACAGTATTAGGTATGCTGAAAGAGTCAGGAGGCGATAAAACAAAACATATGAGTCTATACTGAGTTCCCCTCATCTAGAGGCAGCTGGTGGAGATCATCATCACAAGCAGGTGTAATTATTTTTGACTTTGAGCTGTCATGTATGTGCACATACTCAGAAACACTTTAGCACGCATACTGGCAGTAAACACTGACTCCATCACCTACATGTAGTGTACAGATGTTGTTCGAATTGCACAGCATGATCAGTGTGAACAGATACAGTAAGAGAATCACCACATCTGGATTCATATGAACAGGTACATGAATTAATGTGCAGTCAAGCTGAGGTGAACATCTACATCTCCTTGCTCATACACACAAAGTCACGGTCCAATGATGCTAGTGGAGCGAAGCAGATGAAGCCACCAGCCACCCAAGTCAGCCCTCGTCTCTGTTACCTTTCTCTTTTGTTCCCGGGATGCTGTTCTCCTGCTCTTCCTCCGCTTCTCCTTCTCGTCCTCTATTGCATTCACATCCACTTCCCCCCGATTCTTCTTCAATTGGGAGGCCGCGTGAGCCATGATAGGTAATAAAAAAATATGAAGAAGCACCACACACTACACACGCGTGCCTCACCTGAAATCCCAGAGAAGTTCAGGGGCTGTAATTTGACAAAACCGGGATCTCAGAGGAAAAAATCGGGGTAGAAAAGGAAAGGGGGGGAAAGGGAAGAAAAATGCCCTCCTTGAAAAGGAGAATGGAGAAGAGTAGGATTTCTTTTTCTTTTTTTTTGTATATATGTATATATATCCTGTGTGTCCTTTCTTTTGGTTGTTGCTCTTGTCTGGTCTGGGCTCTCTTTCTTTCTTTTTTTTTAAAGTGATGGAAAGCTGGGAGAGAAGAGACAGCAGCTTCTCCTCGTCACCTCTTCCTTCTCCTCCTCCTCGTGTGTCATCCGTTGGCAGTGTGAGAGGAGCGCGTCCAGGAGAGGACGAACCGGATGGAGAGAAAAGAGACACGAGCATCACCAGCACAGAGGTGGAGGGAGGAGAAAGGAGAGAGAATGGAAGTGGAGGGAGGGTGCAGGGTGGGGGGGTGGGAGGTGGGAGTGGTTACCGTGGTAACCACGCTCTGTTTCAGTCCGTTCTCTTAAATCTTTCTCTTTTTTTCTTTCTCTGTCTCTTTTTCTTTCACTTTCTTTCTCTGTCTCTGTGATCTGGTTTCTGCTGCTGTACAGTACCTCAACTGGTGTTCCACCATGGGAACGTGCTTATGTGTGTGTGTGTGTGTGTGTGTGTGTGCGCGTGCCCACGTGTGAAAGAGATAAACTGTGTGTGAGTAGATGTGATTGCATGAATGAAGCAAAGGCATCGGTTAGGAAAGGAAAGGAAATGGTGGCAGGAAGCAACGGCAAAATGGTTGAGTGTGTATTTGCATATATATATATATATATACACACACATATATATGTGTGTCTGTTTTTATTCCACCCACCACTTATCTACTATCACACACATACACAGTCATTCCCAGCTGGAGGTGACCAAGTAACGGGATGGGGATGGAAGAACATGCAAAGGACACACGTAAAGCGAAAGAGGGAGGGAGGAGAGAGTGAATGACTGATGCTCAAACCCTTCAGCCCCCACACACATACAAACACACAACCATACACATGTATGCACACACACATACACAAGGAAGATTGTGACAATGTGCTTGACTCATATGAAATTGGATAAAATAATGAGCCAGCTATCCATTAAGTAAATGAACTAACCAGCAACGAGTGATAAATGATTTAGTAAATGAATTAATGAATAATTTAATAAATGCACACATCCAAAATCCAACAAGTAAATGCCTGTTTCCAAAATTTATGACTTCTCAGTCCTGTGCTGCCCTAACCTCAGGATGGTCAAGCCATCTGGGATCACTGACATCATGATGGAGAGGTCAAACAGGGCCAGGGGAGCTTTTGTTTCACCAAATCACTCGGGTCTTTGTTGAAAACAGAGAGGAGGAGGACAAGAAGGAGGATAGAGAGACGGTAAAGAAGATCTACACAGAGAAAGAGACACAACAAAAGACCCTGTTTGATTTTTGTGACTGAAGAAGGGGGATAAAAAAAGATAAAGAGAAAGGGGAAAAAAATAATCAAATGTCCTATTTAGGACGTCCTTCACAACGGCCATGCTCATGTCAGACATGGCATCGTGGAAACAGATGGAGCACACAGCGGCCATCTTTGTATTTTTTTCCCTTCCTGCCTGCGTGTCAGAGGCACTTGTGAGTCTGGCTGGGTCCTGTCGACACCAAGAGGTTGCCTCATTGCATGCCTGTCTGCTTTCCACAGATTCTGTGTTCATTCACAGCTCTGACTGTATGGACTAAATGTGGAACCATATGGTGAAAAGCAGAGGATAAGAAAGGAGATGATTGGGCACTGCTGTTAGTGAAAGAGGAGAACAACCCTCCTGGGAGATGTGACGGGCTTAGCTGGTGGACACCAGTCATGTAACGATATGAGCGTGAAATTCCCTTTTCTCTCCCTCAAAAATCTATTCATCTTCCCCACTTCATTTTTCTCTCTTTTCAACCACAAGCGGCAGCCAACAGTAAAAAGGGGGGCTGAAGCTGACTTACAGCCCCCATCATGCATCAGGGGGTGTCACATTATGCCAAATTATCATGCGGTTGCTAGGTGAGGGCCAATGGGATGGCTTTGGGGAGGACAGGATGGATGGATAAGGAGCATGGAGAGGTAGGAAGAGGGATTAGGAAGGGAGGGAGCAGGGGGTGGGTGCATGTGTGCAACTGTATGTGGATGCATGGAGGCATATGTGCAGATGATATACAAATCAACTGTCTGAAAAGAAAAAAAATCCTTTGTCCAAAGAGAAAGGTGTAATTAAAGTACAGAATAAAAAGGAATAAAAGTACAAAATATATTTCACTGTGTTATAAAAAAAAGACATTCAGTAGCTGCCAGTTCTGAAGCCTTTTTTAAACAATTCATTCATCAATAAAACCCTAATCACACTTTGATAGCCAAAGATGAGTGTACCCTCCCGCAGCTATACTTGTAGTAAAAATCACTGCCAAGGTGTCCTATATTTCAGACACCAGCATTTTGCAGGCAAAGGGAAATAACGGCTACTACAATAGAGCAGAGTTGGCTGGTGGCCGGTGAACTCTAGAAGTGGACAATTATTGGATGTTTTCCACCGCTTTTCAGGCACCATGCCATAAACATAAAGCCAGGATAAAAAAGACTGATAAATCGCACACAAAATGAAGAATATGTCACATACAATATTTCTCTGCATGTTACAAAAAACACAAATGTTAAATTATTACAATATTAGGATGGTAATTTTAACTTGGTGGCAATCATTAGAGCTGCAAGTCAATGAAGGGGTACAATGCAGGCGCAATGATTAAACAACTTTTATGGTAAGTTAATGGTCTAAGCCAGTTCCTAAGAAAAATGTTAATATAGTAAAATATATTTGGGCTTGAGCTGTTGACTGGATAAAACAAGACATTTTTCTTAGTCAGGGAGTACTTTGGGAATTATTTTATTTCAATTTTGGAAGTTAATAGTACAAGCAGCAATAGTAACTTAAGTAATTTGTTCAGTAAGTTAAAAATGTTACATTAAATCTAACGCTGTATACACAAAAAAGAAGACCAAAAACCAAAATCTTGTGCCGTTAGATGCCCCTGAAACCAGGTTGTTTTATGTCTGTGTCAAGTTGCCTTGTCCTGAGGCTGTGTATCATACTGATGCAGCTCCCATGAGTGCAACTTGTCCAATCACAGCATCACTCCCAGTGACCTCTTTGACCTCTGGAGTGACAACAGTGTATCCCCATGCACATAAACAAAAAGCAGGCAAAGTCCAGACAGCATCTGGAGAGATGGAGCTGGATAGGTCACACTGAGCTTACAGAATAGGTAATTACATTGACACAATAAAAAAGGGTAGAAGGTGAAGTTTTCTGCAGCCACATGAATAGGTTTTACTTCCCCTTTTAACCTGGCCATGAATTACTTGTGACCCAAATATAAGTTAAGTGTTACTTTACTCTGGTAATTTTATACTTATTTTATACTTCATTTTTCATCAGTCTGGAACAGCTATATATAATAGCTGTTTCTGGATTGTCAAAATCAATTTGCATAGGATGCAACATTTGTTTTGAGGTTTTGGAATATGCTTGTTATGACCAGTCAGGCTCACTCATACATTGTACTCTGCTGCCCTCTAGTGCTCAACAGCATTAACAGTACATCAGGCAGTACTAGACATTTTAAAAAGCAGCTTCTGTTTAGAAAACATAGTCAACGCAAATTTGTCATCCTAAAATGAGCTAGCATTGAAAAGCACCTGCATATTCAAGTATATAACCAAACATTGTTGTCCAAATCCACCTCAGTCATTAAAAATTTTGCTTCTGTACTTAAGGCTTTTACACATAAAACACCAGAACTCTACCCCGATTCAGCTCATATATGACCGTACCATCCCACAGCTGTGTGAAATCACTCACTAATTGAAAGGCCTCTAAATTTGTTATAGCTACTAGAGCTACTAAATCTCTTTCTCCCCGCCTTGTGCTGTATTCCAAGTTGGGAGAAATCATTGTTTGTTGTTCTGGAAATGCCTCCAGGAAGAAGAAAAAGGGCGGAGGAAAAGAACGCAAGGTCAAATGGCAAGTGGTACAGAGTGATGAGAAATAGATCTGCCCACTCAGAGAAATAGCACCTACACTTGGCCTGAAGGCTAATGGATCAACATGGAGTGGTGGTGGGGATTGAAAAGAAGTTGCTGTGCTTAAAACACCATGCCATAAAACCACAGAGGAGCAACAGAAAAAAATAAAGAATGAAGTAACAGTCTACATGAACATAAGAAAGATGCAGAGATGAAAACAAGTAGAGACAAATAAAAATGCATCAATTCCTTCAGGTCATCCAGAACAGAAAACATAGATCAAAACAAATTACTCAAGCGTCATTTTATATTCAGTTGTATTGCAGTCATACTTAAGTGGGTGTATTTAAGCTGCCATAGCTGAAGGCGATACGGTAGCTGTTTTGGTGAATTTCATTTATTTATTTATTTATTTTTTCAGTCCTCATCATTTACATGTCTACTCAAGCTTGACAAGACACAAAACTAGGTCTTACTCACACACACATGCACTATCGCCTTACCATCTATTTTTCTTCCCCCCCCCTTAATACCTTTCTCCTTCCTCTACTCTGCCATCTAAATTATTCTAATGTCTCCCCTCCGGATAAGCAAAATGTGCCATGAGACATGCGCTTTAACCCAGTTAGCTACCAATAACCTACCTAAATGTGTGTCACGACCAAGCAGTCCCCTTCAAACCAGACCAAAATGTTCTTGCATGGTTTCCCCACTGAGGGGCAGACAGACATTCAGAGTGGAGGGGATAGGCATGCAAACACACACATATTATGTGCACACACAGAGGCAGATAGCGTATAGGCTTTGAATTGGGGTCTTAAATCATTAAAGTACTGTAAAAGGAGGGAGGTATGTCTTTCGAATTGGTGAGCACTGAATTGGATATTCTTGGTTTATATCAGTGATGGGCAGAAGGACAAGAAGCCAGGGAGTTGTACACTGATTTCACAAATACAGAGAGAGAAGCAACTAAATACATTAATCAACATAAAAATGCTTTGCCTCACTGATATTTTTGGGCACAATGCAAAAGCAGATCCACACAAAAAATTAGGATTCATGCAGGGTTGACAGTGTATCTGCGGTCCACTGGATTACACACGCTCTTTGCTTCTCCAGCACAAAAAAAGATGAAAGAAGGTGATGTGGAACAGCATGTCACCCCAAGATAAACCACTTGGGGAAGTGGGAATTTCACACAAACAAAAGTGAGTGCATTTATGTTTCTATTACACCACTGGCAGCAGTGTGCATTCAGAGCCCAATGAGCTATACGTAGGTCTCCAGATTACACATGATTTTGTAGAGCCTCAAATATTAGCAAAGCATTTTAAAACCACTTGGTGGAAGCAAAGCAGTTATCCAAGAACAATGTGAAAATACTAGAAAAAACAGCTTGCATCGATGCTACATAATGTGCAGTGGAATAAACACAAGTCTGTATGAGGAGAAGGGAGAAAACATAAATCAGTAATTTTAATAGTTTTTTTTTTTCAAGCTCCATTCTATTGCAATAATTTTACAGGGATATGTAAATAACAACAAGAGCAAACACAGTTGACTGTTTGATCAGGAATTTCCGGTAATCAATGGGGAGTTAATTTCTTGGTTGAAACAAGTGGTGGCCTGTCTGTGATGGCTGTGCAGCAAGGGGAAGTGAACCCCTCTCTGTTTTATACAGAAATGGCAGCAGAAGAATAAACAATTTCACGGTCTGCTGAGAAGAGTAATACACTTGCACAGTCACATTCAGTGTATTCTTATTCACAGGTTGCTTTTATAATCAGCATATTGTACCACAATAAGTCATTTCACCAAGGCACAATACCATCAAGCAGCTTTTAATAATATGCAACGTTAACTGAACTTGCTGTCTTTGCACTGACAGTATCTAAACCCTGCAAGGCACTGATTTAAAAGTTGCATTAAATTTCTAAAAAAATGTAATTTTTTCCTCCTGCACACTTCCCTGTTGTTAATTCTTAAAGCTTTGCTGCTTATTTACAGCAAGTCTTACTATATTACGTTGTTCTGGAAATCCGTTGTGGACAGAATGACGACGTTTGTGGCTGAGCAGAAATTTCAATTAGGGCATTAATAAAACACCATTTCCTGATGGTAGCCGCTCCAAGCCAGCCTGAGTGGTTTTTAATTGAAAACATTAGCAATATACTGTCCTGCTTTTACTTTCAAATCCTGAACACAATGGAACAACAATGGAATAAAAGGAAAGGCAACAAGAATGAAGGTGTTACTTGCTGAAAAGTTTTTTCTGACTTACTCTGACAAAGAGAAGCAGGGGAAAACAGTTACAAAGTGGGAGTGTATGCTGGTTTAGGTGCTATATTCTTAATGGAGAAACAAAGGACTGACCCTTTTGGCATGGCAGACAGCTCTAAATGCTACAATACCCATGAGCCTCATAAGCTGTTGCCACTAAGGAGAAGTCAGTCAAGTGCAAATCAAAGCAGTACTGAGTTTACAAAGCTTCACTGCCACAGTGCTGAATTCAACCAAAATTCATCACATGCCTGCAAGGATTTTAACCTTGGTGATAGCTCTTTTTTTTTTTTTTTTTTTGCAAACATTTATGTGAAATTTTATTTAATCCACCATGCAG